>WOGN01004522.1:0-10711 GCA_015342105.1 Leptinotarsa texana
ATTTTTGTTGCCTTTTTTGAGAATAGGCAGAACGCTAGCAATCTTTCAACAAGAAGGAAAAACCCCTTTCTTATAAGACAGGTTGAAAAGTCTACAAAATACTGGTGCGAGTTCATTTGTGCACTTTTTAAGTACGATAAAGGCACTTCAGCAGTGTCAGACGCTTTGTTGATATTGAGCGTTACAAAATTCGTCTGACTAGACGATGTCGAAAAGTAATTTCCAGCATTGCGGATTTTAGTGTGGAAATAGTGGGTGTTGCCTTTTCCAGAAAGTCGACTATGGAGTGGAACCACCCGCTTGTGTTAGTGGTGGATTTTCCAATGTTCTGATTAACAGCTTCAGATACCGACCAGAAGGTCGCAGCAGCAGGGGGAAGCAGACGATAGGGGAAACAACCATACCTCAAACAAATTCTCAAAACCTTTCATCTGGTCTTCTACCTCCTTATTTTCTATAGAAAAGCCTGTTTTTTCGTACTAAGCTTTTTTGTCATCATTTTGGTCCAATGTTAGATCAAAATACATTTTATCACTTAACTAGTCTAGTGATCCAATAATTTTTCTGAAAAAGGGGTTGGTTGGGTTACTGGATCAATTTTTTCTTAAAAATACAATACATTTCATCGTTACAAGAAACAACGATGTGCTTCTTTAACAATTTCATATGATAACAGAATATTTCATATACCAACTTTCGATTTTGCATGATGTTCAATCAAATTGTATTCATTTTAACTACTAAGTTCTCGAAATGATTTCCTTACAGCTAGATATTCCGAAACTATAACTCCCAATGTGTTCATTTCATTTTTATTGTTTCATAAACAATATTTTGTTGAAGTGAGACAAATTATTTTGTATTCCAAGAGATTGTGTGAATTCTTGGTAAGACATCTAAACAGCAGCAATTTTTTCTATCGTCAAGAGTCTTTAATAAAAATTAAAAATTAAATTACCTAGTGGAAATGTTAAGAGCTTTGTTATAGCCCAACAATAAGCTTTCTAATTCACAACTAATTCTGATAATAGTCAAGAGGGTTTCCTAGATCACACATTCCATTAATTTGAGAGACAAGAACTTACTATCGACGTCAAACCATTCAACAGTCATTTTCCAGAGGACCTGTACTTATACTTGTCATGATAATAAACTACTCTCTTCCGACTCAGAGATGGGACTTGAATTTGAGCACCTATAAAAATTCAAAAAGTTTATGAAGGAGACCTCACAATCCACACAATGATAAAGGTTGTTGGTAAATATTATTCTTTGATACCATAATTCCATAGGGTCTCATGAACTTTTCATTATCATCACTGGGCTGAGGCTCAATTTTTCTCAGTAAGCTCATCTGAGTACTATATATGTGAATTCTGTACCAAAAATATCATATAATTATTGCTATTACCTCTGAGGTATAGACTTCCGTTTGTTCATTCGCGGATTTCGTCAGGGAAGGATTCATAATTATTTTTGTATCAGAATGAAAAACCCCAACTGCAAAAAACATGAGTTGAACATAAGCTGGCCGTCACGGATCAACGGAAAGTGCAATTCATATAAATATTGAAGGGTTGCCTAAACTGAATTTGTCATTCTTCTTTACGAGTCTCTTTCACGAACATATTCCGTGACCACTCCAGCTAAACGAAAAACTTAGGGGTAGCTTTCTGTAGTATTCGAGTGCGGACGATAAAAGCAATGTTATGCCCTCCTGTAGGGACGCCGTTGCTACGGTGAAAAGGGATAACGGCGTTCACGTCCTTAGAGCGTTCATATAGGCGGACAATCAATTTTTACACATGAAATATGACAGTGGAGTTGTTGTTTTGGAAAAAAAGCGAATGCTCTGGATTCGCTTTGCTGATGGTGGATGTTATGCATGATTAGATATGAAAGGAAGGTGTTGATTGCAACTTGCCACTCACTGTGAAAATGAAATAGTATGAATTCACATCGCGAATGTGAGAGTAGGTAAAGGTATATTATTCCATTGTTAGGTTGAACAATAAATATTTTTATAAAGGCTAATAATGTGAGAACTCAGGCGATTTACCCCAAATACCAATAAACTAATGGAATACAAAGTAAAGAATCCACATGAATATTATGAAACTAGCGTCCGCCCCGACTCCGTACGGGTGCAATGCTGATACAAATTATACTAAGGAATATCTTCATATACAACGTTCTCAGCATTTTTGGTCAGTAGACAACACAAACATGGTTTTTCAGAGGTGTTAGGAATCACACGTTAAAAGATAGGACCTCGTTTGTCTTTAGCTCGCACGAGTTTCGACTTCTGAAGGTTGTTGTTCGTAGTTTAACGGAAAAACAGATTTTTTTAAACAGATTCAAAAGTCCTTCTTTATTGCACATCTACAATATAAAATGAACCTACTTATAAAGTTTCAGACAATTCAACAGTAAGTAACGATATCAACTTTCATTTATGAAACATGATACACACGACATGCCTAATCCATTATAGTTATTCTTTTAGTATCACCATTACTTACTAATACGATTTTTTCAACTTGAAATTGCCTCACCACCTTTTCATCATGCTGATATTCCAGTTGTTCTAAGTATTTGATTCTTCTGATTAATCAACTGTCAACCTCATCCAAGAAGAAAACAAAATGACAGGAATCGAAGAATTCGAATTATCAGCAGATTCAGACGTAAATGGTACTACTCTGCATGACTGGTTCACAATCACGTATTACTGGGTATCTCCGTCCTTTGTCTGAACAAGCCTTAAATTCCTACAAAACAATTCTTTCAATACTAATCCCAAACTCCATGACGCCAAAAAGCAATTCGAGAATTGAATCATCCCCATCATTTCTGAGAAAATCAAGTTGGACAAATGAATCCAGCCCAACATTTTCATGACATTGAATGTCTACATAGCAAAGCTTGAAATAGGCATACTATTAAAGAATATTTTAGTGGAAGTACTAGTCGATGATGGAAGTCGAAACTATCTTTTCAAAAAACTAACTTTGTTTTCGTCTACGAAATATTCAATTTGTCTTTAAACCAAATTTCCCAAAGAATCTACCTTCAAGATTTCTGAAAAATTCAAAGAATCGTATGTCAATTATAGCTGTGAATGAATCTTTCGATTCATGCGATGACTGGAATAATTTCCTGTAATAAATGGAATCAATTGATAATGATCCTAGAGGTCTTCCTCACTTGCAAAGAATACAATGAGCTTTGTATTCTTTGTCACTAGTCACACTGTATTAAACTCTCCCAGTAAAAGTATTTTCCAACGGAAGAATTCTGCTTGATGAAATTAATCTCTCGAAACAACTGCTCAAGGATTTAGGCGATATTCGTCAAAAAATCAGACGGAATATCAAGATTTTTCTTGTAACTCCTCTGACTCCTTAGACCACTCTATTGGAATAGTTGTTCTGATTTTTTGGAATCCTTAGTGAAATGATGTCCACTCTATTCTCGAATCTCAAGATGATGCCAGCTTGCCGCATTAAGGCAAAAAATTTCATGGACAAATGCAGTCATTCTCAACTCGTTGCTTCTGCTAAGTGCATATGATTCTCGTACTCAGTGATCACTTATTCCACGGTGTGAGGAATGGTCAGCAATTAATTTCGAAATTTTTTGCTTTCTTTTGAAGATTCCCAAATTTTTTTGTATGAATATGGAAACGTAGAAAGCCAAAACCTTTCTTTCCCTGAATTATTATCTCCTAAAACTAGATCCCTTTCAATTTATACCTTGAGGAGATAGTTGGTATGGTTGGTGACCATATTATTCCACTGACACACATCAAAAATTCAATTATGTTGTCATTTTCAATCAAATTGATATCAATAAAGGTGAGTGATCAATAAGTTTGCCGTTTTTTTTTACTTTGTGACTTTTCGAATATATTAATAATATTTTTAATCATTCACTTTCATACAACATAATAATAATAATAAAGAAAAATGACGATAAGAGCGAAAGCACTTGCTTCGTATAACAGGAACAATACAGTTTCAAGATTTCATTAAAACATAAATATAATATATAGATATAAAGGTAAACATATAATATTAATGATAGTAAAAAGTGTCTATAAGATATAACTATCGCTAATGGTAATTTCAGTTACACAATATAAAATACAATGCAAATAAACATTTTTTTGTGAAATTACAAAACAACAATAAAAATTAATTGGCGCTCCGGGGCGACTTCATCAATGTAAATGAAAGTAAGACGTTTAAATAATGGAAAGAATAATACATGCGTATGCTAGTAAAAGGAAATGGCACACTAATTGGAACATAATAAAATATATAATGTAAATAAAACGATGTAGTGTGTGGTTTCCTAATTAAAATAATATAGTACCTACCTATAATCATGTACATTGAATTCAAGTATTTTTTTGTCAACAAAATCAAAAACTACTGTCCTAGGTTGAGAAAAAATGAATAGTCTTACAATAAATTGATGGATGTAGCCGTTACTACGTGGTAGGAAATCAAAATGAAGAAATGAGAATTATAACTTTCTGTTTTTTACCACATTTATTTGTAACCAACGTTACAGCAGTTTCGTCCTTTAAGGACATTTTCAAACGTATACAATAAACTATTTTATTTTTTTTAAACCAGTGAATTATTTGGAGCCAGGTAAGTATAAGAAAATCGATGTTTGTGTCTGTGGAATAACATGATCATTTTTTCTGCGGGTGTTGTGCAAGTGAGTCGAGAAAGCGAAATTTCTGTTCTTATGGTAATGGACGATAATATTATAATAAAAGAACTTGCGAATATCAAAAACTTTCGCTTCGTTGAATAGAGTTTGGGTTGAATAATAAGGCGGTTTGGACAATATTAATTTCAGGAACCCGTTTTGGAGCACCTCAAGATATTGTTTTTCAGTGAATAATATTATTAACTGACATGAATCGACAGTTCACAATATATTTGACAGCAAATGAAGCCGATCTTAAAATAATAAATGCCTTCTCATTTTCAGATGATTTATGGTCCACACACTACTGAACTTGTCTTAGTTCAGACATTGTCTAAGGATCTATAGACAATGGTTCAGGACTATACATGATACATTTTGTTTCAGATATATTTTATCGCTCAAGTTTGTCAAGAGCAGAGTGGCGCAGTGGAAGCGTGCTGGGCCCATAACCCAGAGGTCCGTGGATCGAAACCACGCTCTGCTAATTTTTTTCTTTCGATGAACGATACAATATATTATTATAATGTGAAAATTCCGTACCTTCTCTATTTAGATTTTCACATAAAAAGAAAGTAATTATTATATTGAAAAATTTTATTTTAGAAACATTGTTGGATAAGATTTCGATATAAAGAAAGAGAGAAATAAAGTAGAAATCATCTCATCTCGAAACTCAAAGTTTTGTTGTAAATAAATTTATAAGGAAACGACTTATCTTAAGTTTTAACGTGCATTCATATGCACGTTAAAAGGTAAGACCACTGATCTTCAGCTCGCATCAGTTTTCGTTACTAAGGGGTCAGCGTTCGTGGGGGATGACAAATGGTTGAAAGAAAAACGCGTTTCTAGTCTATTTTTACAATCACCTGAATCAAGTGCTTCCATGAAGAAATATTGTTAGGTCATATAATTTTCTAATTTTTGAGTTCTTATTTAAATCTTCTTCGGGTAATCTTTACACGCCTGAAGAAGCGATTGTATGGCGAAACAAGTGTTGCGTTTCCGTAAAATGAAGTTTTATTTTGAATACCTACCAACAAAATGTATATGAAAAAAAATAATATTCTGAAATTAAACAATATTTCAGATAGTAGACACCAGCGAAACCGAATTGAACAGTTGAGATGTCTGAGAAAAATAAAAGTTTCTGCACTTTCTGAGCTTGGCTTAAATAAAATATTAATGCAATATCACTGAAATTGAAAGAAATAAAAATAATGGCCCATGAGGGGATCGAACCCGCGACCTTCGCGTTATTAGCACGACGCTCTAACCAACTGAGCTAATGGGCCTGTGACTACGATCTGTTTTGTAATTTAACAAAAGGTTTCTTGATCAAGGAAAAGTTTATCGTACAAAGAGTTCATGTTCGTCTTCACGACATGCTTCTTCGACTGCGCCACTTATTGTTGTATCTCGGGAATACTTCAAATTGACATGACCCTTTAGTTCATGACAAAGCTTAGGACTATTCGTTGTTATTGTATTGCGTTATATTTCATCAACTTTTATTAAGATTAGCAAACCAATGCATCACATGATTGCGAAATTTTCATCTCATCACTGTAAGCAGTCATGACGGATTTTCTGTTTCTTTACCACTTTTATTTATAACTAATGTTGCAAATGATGGTGGTAAAAACATAGAAAGTTTTATTTCTCATTGTTCATGATGATCTCTTACCACGTAGTAACGGCTACATCCATCAGTTTATTTTATCGATAATTTTTTTGATTGATAATAAATTTCTCCCTGTTCAGGTATGAATATAGAACTATCCTCCTACGGGATAATAGGGGCATTAATCATTCTCTTCATCAAAACCATTTTTGTTTACCGGCAAGTCTTTCCAAAATTTCAAACGATTTTGAGAAAGATGCGCTTCCAATTTTGATATAAGATTATTTTTTCGATCTAAAGACACACCGCGACATGTGTTACAAGCCTGCGGCTTCGTTAGCGTTCCCTTAACGTACTTCATTATAAAAATATCCTTCAACTCAATGAATTCATTTTCGAATTCGGTTTTATAAGAAAAAGTGATTTCCTCTTGTGAAATGAAGACAAACCATGTCTTTCAAATGAACACGGGAAGAAAGTTTTTGTAACTTGTATTTAGAAGTGTAGTCTGTAAAGGGAACAAAATGTGCAAGTTGAATTTTTCACTGTGTTTACTTTCGACGAATTGGCTTGTTGCACCACATCATAAAACTCGTCGAAATCGTAAACCTTTTTCTTTCTCTTTAGGGCAAGTTCAACTTGATGATGGAAAGAGTCAACTGCTATAAAAGTATGGCCTAGCTCAAAAAATTTGATTGTTAAATTTTCTAGAGCGACTGAACTGTTAACTAGATACATAAATAAACTAAAAACTGGCTCCAATTTTTATTTTGGCTCGAACAATTTTCAAGCCAAATTTAATGTGTTTAGTGTCCCTATTTGCCTTGAAAAAAGCACAAAATGTCGAAATAATGTCATCTTTGGATCTGACAGCAACTCTCTCATGCCACAACACAGCCCAAGGGTAGGTTTTAGACTTCTTTACAAGAAAATCTCATTGTATGCTTCGATACATGAGGTGAATATAATTTATTTGAATGTTTCTAAACGATGCAGCATAATCACCCAAAATCAAAGGAAATATTTTTGAATCATGAATAAAAGTTAGTTTGACTCAAAATGTAGTTGAACTCTATGAACGAGTAGAATCCTATTCATCGATCTATCTTTTACCTTTTGTAAATCAGCGGCTAGAAAAATCTCATTATTTTTTTTCTCTGCATCTTCCTGATAATTTTTTCTGGCGTTAATTACTTTTAGCTTATGAATTTTCCATTTTTTACATACATCGCAGTCAGCAAAATTTTCTATATCAGCTTCATCAGATGTGGCTTTTTTGTATATGTCAAGTTCTTCGCTTTCTCAGCTGATAACTGATAACTTATCACCCGAAGACGATTGTGGATACAAACAATCGAAACGTCGTGACATAACTTGGTTTGAAACCTCTTTAATTTTTTCAATTTGTTTTTCATTTTTGCTAATAATAATTTTTAATTTTTATTTTTTCAGCTTTTATTAATATTTTAATTTTATTTGTTTGGTTGTAGCTTGTATGTTAATTTTTTGTACATTCAGTTTTTGTTTAGTAAAATTGTTATTTTCAGTCAATCTTTTTATTTTGTAATTATTCTTTTTCAGGGTTTTCAAATCAATTTATATTAGATTAGACAATGGAAGTCCGAACTGATGAAATTCATGAGCTCTTATGTAACTCTCAATCTTTTGTTTTTTTCTTTCAACTAGTGGTTCCTCAAATCTTACTCTTTTTCTCAATCCTCCAGTTTTTCTGTGAAGTTTACCTAGTGATTTTTCAACAGATCTATCTACAATTTCTTGTGGAATATTTTCTCGAATGAAGACCTGAACTGTGTTGAACTCGTTTTCTTCTGGTTCTATATCACCTAAATTCTCTTGAGAATTCTTTGTGTAGTCTTCTTGTTACTATGTATTGTATTTGTTTACTATGTGGAGTAATTTGGCTATATTCATAACTAGAATATGACTCACTTCCACTTATATTGCCTAATTATTTACGTAATCTATTATTACGTTTGGCTTTATTAATTTGGTTAGAGCTCCTAATAATTTTTATTTTTTTTTAGTTGTAGGTTTAGAGCGATAAATACCGTACGTTTACCTCGACTAACGATCAGATAAAATACGTAAACATTGTTAAACTTACCATGTATCCATTACGGACAATATTTATTCACTCGAGAATGCAAAAAAATCTGGAAATATAACAATAAACAACACGGTTAATATTACTTAGTTGAGGTTATGTTTTGGTTTGATTCTGTTATGCTACCCTCAATTGTCCCAACTGATGTCGCTCAGCACAAAATGCTAGGTTGAATTGTCCTCACTGCATTCTTGGAGGCAGAACGGACTATTTATCTTGGTAAATGTTTGAAGACAATTTGTAATAGCAGAGATGGCTTTTTATCCACTTAGGACAAAACATTTTGGTATTCATTGAAGATTCAAGTCGCAGATAGGACGTTGTGATTTTTCTTAAATATAGATAAAATGTTTACGATTACTAAGAGCCATGAATCTCAATTAACCAAAGTTTGCAGATAGGAACTTTTTTGTTAGTAGAGCAGCATTCGCCACCACTCTAATGTTCCCAACTACTGTCGCTTTTACGAATTTGTTGTTTGTGAGTCAAACAGAAATTCCATACCCGATGGTTTTGAGATTATGAAACCTTTTTTCCGGAATAACATATCAAAATCAGTATCTGCTGACCATATATCTATTTCGTTTCTTTTATCTTTGATACCAGTAGGTGGATCACAAGTGGAAACTTTCCCGCCGTTTTTAAGAGATTGCACGGTTTTGGAATGGGATGGACATTCTCTCCGCCAGTGGCCTAATTGTTTACAAAATCGTCATTTCGTTTCTGTTTGAATTCTTATGTTTGCCTTCCTGGTGTGACAATTCTGATTCTGAGAAATCTTCATAGATTGAACATGAAGAGCTAGGCTATTATCTTTGATGTCTATTCTTTTTTCAACATTCTGGTAATGAGATCTGAAAGCGTTTGCTTATTGGAATTGACTGAATTCTATGAAGTTATTAGCAACTATTTGATTATGGAATCAACTTCAGCACTGAAATTTGTGGGACTCTGGCCCATAGACATCTGGACATCAAGTTCATAGGATTTTAGATACACTAGATGGTTCGATACTCCAGCCCTCTGTTCTTGTACCATTATCAGTTTCTTCCACATGTAACTAGTTGTTTGGTTAACATGGTGAGATAACTAATTTTCATTGGATAATAGAAATATAGCTGGGTATTAATGAGTTTTTGACTCACTTTCGGATAGAGTTTTAAGCAACAGCTTAATTTTTTTGTATGAACAAGTACCTATGATTAATGTTTCTGAATCATCGAAGAACCTATTGTAATGAATCTGAGGACGGCCCTGATATTTGCTGCACGTGCCGGAATCGTGACAGCAGCAAAGAATGCGGTTAGACCAGTCGCGAAAACTCCGTATACGCCGAGAAACGCAACGAGAGTTCGAGAAACATGCCGATACGCCGAGGAACAATCTACAATGTTCGTTGCTGCTATTTAGGCGGCCTCCGGTCCCTGGGAGGGGCAGTCTGTACTTAGAAAGCGAGTTGTTAACAAATTGTGAATATAAATTAACTTGTGTAAATAAATCAGTTAGTGAAATATTGTAAAAATAAATTAGTTCAAGACAGTTAGTTCTTTAATTCGTTACAATAGAAACAACTCATTGTAGAAATGTCATTACCTGCTTAACATCTTCCTGAAACAATCTCAACGCTAGTCTTTGGTGCAGTTTGATCTTCTTTGCGTGCCATTTTTGTTCGAGAGCTCGATGGTGGTTCAAGATTTGGTGTATAACTGCTAAAACGTGACTAGCTCCTTCGCTGTAATCCGCGGCGGGGTTTCCCGTAGGCCTGTTTTCGAAATTTGCTCCCTCTCCCTACACATAAAAACTTGGTTAATACATTTCCTTCACAGAACTAGCAATTACCACCAGAAACTACCAAAACCGGGTTTTCTCCAACTAACACAAAAAACATAGACTAGCTTCTGCTGCGGATTTTTTGTAGGACTTTTTGATATGAACTTTCCAAGACACCCGGAGGGAAGGATTTGCCTTTCTGATTTCTGATCCTGAATTCTGATTACCTTTTTCTGAATATCAAAAACTGATAAGCACCACTGTTCAAGACCATATGAAATTACTGACTGAATTAAACTGTGGTATGAAAGCTTGAGAACATCGGTTTCAAACGACAAAGTAAATATATATGTTTACTAAGAATTTAGTACAATTAACTTGATGTAAAGTTCATTATTTAATCTAACCGAATAGCTTTTATCAATTGTATTTTAGTAACAAAGTTGGGCATTTGAGATTAGCAGCAG
>WOGN01004523.1:0-14025 GCA_015342105.1 Leptinotarsa texana
AATATTTAGTTTTATGTTTCGTTTGATAATTAATTGTTAATTTTTATTTACGGCTTTATTGAAATAAAAATACATGATTTAACAAAGTAGTGTTTTTGTCTTATTTTGGAAATTTCCGGCGACCCCCCTAGTACTTCATTGCGACCCCCCAGGGGGTCGCGACCCACACTTTGGGAAAAACTGATCTAGAACAATTTTGTTTTCACTTCAAATAAACCCATGAAATTTTTTACATGAAAATAATTTTGAATTAAATTGAAAATATGAATGATATAAGGATGTGGACTGTACTTCTGAGAGAAAAAAATCGTAAAATAAGCATGTATTTCATGAAGCTTAAGAACATTACAAAACTTCTTTCGCTAGAGTCTAGCGGCTAGATAATTTGTTAACACGAAAGCTAACAAAGATGACAAAAAATATCACATACCAACACTGATATCCTCCAAACGCATTTGATACATTTACCCTCCCCAACCCTTCTTAACTTTTGAATGGAACAAGATATCAAAGTCGGTCAAAATTTACGTAAGAAGATATAATTTTTAGTATTTTTCGATAAGTAAGACAATAGTTTTATATTACTCGGCACCGAGAGATCAGTATTGCTTTTTTTTCAAATAGAAAGAGAGGTCTTGTGATTACTCATTTGACAGGTATTTCCATTATCTATCTAATATTTTTTGTTGTTTAAATCAGACCATCTGTTCCCGAGTAATCAACGGTCTACATTCTGCGGGACCGTTTACCTATCCACTGGTTGGATAATTGTCATCTAACCTCAAACCACTCAGTCGTAATAAATAGGTACCTCATCTTGTTGTATCCCAATATTAAGTAAAAACTCATTCGGGTTCAACAATTTTCCAAACCGGTAGACAGGCAAACCTGATCCCTTAGAAGAGCCCACTAGATCACCTGACATGACGCCTCTATGTTGTTGAGGGAAAAGGAGACATCTGAGTTGTACGTATTGGAGTTGTATGAACTGGAATGAGTATCGCATGATTTTTTACTAAAATGATGATATTTTTAGTTTGTTTGCACATTCCCAAATGGATAATAAACCTGCTGAATACTCGGCTAATTTGATTTTCAACAAAAAAAGTATTGTATAGAGAATTACAAAACCTATCAAACGAGCTATAAGAAGACCCTCTTTCTATTTAAATGAAAGTTGGTAGCGCTCTCTCGGCAACAAGTGATGCGGCACTATTATCTTTCTTATCAAAAAGTACTACGAGTGATGACTTTTCACGAAAATTTTGTCTGATCTTGAGATATTGTTCCGTTAAGAATTTAAGAGGGGGACTATTAAAGTCCACACTGTATATAAACATTGAAAGCCATTATACTAATGTAAACATATTGTATCTACCTCAAACGACACAAATGGCAGATTCGTCAAAGGAATATCACATATTAGTAGGAAAGACTGTAATGAATAAAATTAATTACAGTTTACTGCAACTGATAGGTTGAAGCAATGAAAAACTGGGTCTGAAAATTCCTGTTGTAATAAATCTGCGTTAGATGAAATCCAGGATGGAAATAACTTTTGTGGAATGTAATTTAAACAGTTGATAAAGATAAGGAACAATGTGAGGAACGAAGGAAGTATATATAGTGAATGTTGCCTATATATTACATTCATCAGAGGCCATTGAACAAGCTGCTCAGTGAAATGAATCGAAAGTGAATCTGAATAATTACTGAACACCTCAAAAAACACCTCCAATTTCTAGACCAACGATAATAGCTTTACAGAATAATAGGAGGTGAGTTTTTTGTAATATTATAATATTAATTTTTGTAATATCAGAATGTTCAACTGAGTTTTTCAGTAGTAAAAACATGGAAATGCTGATTAGCATTACTTTGTAACTGATGGGGTGAATAGTTGTAAAGTTTTTTTTAATGAAATGTTCAGTATGATAGTAAATATAGCATTGAACCTAGCAATATCAGGTGAAATTTTTTTAATGAAACACGTCAACGTTATTTTATATTCTAGTCTTCATGATGAGAAATGGAGTTGCTCTGCGACCAATTTGAAAATGAGAGTGTTTATCTCATGAACTAAAAGGATCAAAAAATTTATATACAGCATATTTGAGTTATTCATATCAACAACTTTTTTTATACCTTTTCACTGTAACTTTCATAATTAGAGAGTTATAGACAATAATAAGCTGAGGGTGTTTACAAATTATATCAATAGTTTCAATTACTCCTTAATTTTATGTTATTTTATTATATTTTACTAAATTATTCATTCATATTTTTATATCACCTACTCAAACATTCGAACTTGAATTCAGAATTTTATTTTTAGTATAATCTGTAGAATATAAATTGTTGAGAAATGAAACAAAAAATAATACAAATTTTTTATTACATTATATACAGTGCATTTCTTTAATGCCCCCTTTGAGTTTTGGAACGGGCCAATTCAAAAAATCATGAAATTAATGCATAAATACTTCATGTTGAAGTGAAACTGACAGAAGAAACTTTCAAGATAGCGACTGAGCGCCATCTGGGGAAAAATCAAATGGTAAGGGGGTTCATTTTGAAGCTCTTGACGAATACTTCACAACCCTGGAATATGAAGTCAATATCTTCACCTATTACAAAATGGCGGAAGTGAAGACAAACACATTAATATCGATATTTTCAGAAATATTCCTACTTATCTGCCTTATGGCAAAATTCCAACAACCCGATAACGACAAAAAATGTCAGTACAACAATAAACATCATTGTTCATTTAGAATATTCTCATTTAGTTTTCGGTTTTACTAGTAGAAAGGTACTACGTCAACACTCTCTAAAATGGCCAATTCTCGTCCATTGGAAGAATAATTGAAGCGATATTTATTTGCGACGCGTAACTTTCACGAGACCGAAAGGAATTTCAATGAACATTTTACGAATCGTCCTATCTGTAGAAAATATTTGAGGGAACCTGTATCCAAATTCACAACTGCCGGTAGTGTACATAATAAAAGGATCTCAGGTCATCCGTCCATTCCGGAAGAACAGGAAGTGCATATAATTGGTGAGATGGTAGTAAATTCTGAACAGTCTACTTATTCCGTCGCGAATGTTTGTAAGGTGTCTTCTTCTACTGTGTGGAGACTGTTGAAGAGGAACAAGTATTATCCATACAAAATTAAAATGGTACATTAATTAACTGAAGATGACCCTGATCGAAGAACGGAATTCTGCGAAATCATGAAGGAAACCATTGCAAGGTATCCTACCTCTCTCCACAACATTTGTTTTCTGACGAATGTCAATATTCAGAAAAAATTAACGTTTGTGCAGAAATATTGTGAAACTATATTGTAGGACCTTTATTTATTGATCAAAATTCAACAGGGGAACTGTATTTGAATATGCTGGAAACTACTGTTGACCCTCTCATCACTGAAATCGTCGAAGCGAATTCTAATAAATTCGATATGGATATTGTATTCCAATAAGATGGAGCACCACCACATGATTCCAGACAAGTAAGAAACTATTTGGATACTAATTTTCCCGGTCATTGAATTGGCCTTCGAAGTCCTACAGAATGGCCAGCTCGCTCGCCAGATTTGACGCCTTTGGAGTTTTTTATAGGGTTATTTGAAGCAAAAGTTATACGAAACCGAACCTGCTTCAATATTGTATATACGGCATGGAATAATAAATATTTGTAGAGATATTGACGTTGACTGTGTTCGAAAATGTTTGGCGTGAAATATCGGATACGCTGTTAATATGCCAAGAAGTTCAAGGCAACCATTTTGAGCATCTTCTGAACTGACCTCAAGCTTATAACCTCATTATGTAGTTGAAGATATTGACTTTATATTCTAGGGTTCTGAAGTATTCGTCAGGAGCTAGAAAAGGATATATCACAAGACCCCCTTTCCATTAATTTTTTTTGGCGCCCAGTCGCCATCTTGAAAGTTTTATCTCTCAATTTCACTTCAAAATGAAGTATTCATGCATTAATTCCATTATCCCAAATTTCAATTTTTTGAGTTGACCCATTCAAAAAATAAAAGGGGGGGACGGGAAGAAATGCATTGTATAAGTAAATGAAACACATATAAATCTAACTTGAATACACTTGTGTACTTCTCTTACCTATTATTGTTCCGCTTTGAGGTTCCCAAATGCCCCAAAAAATAAAGAAAACTCGTAAACATTAAGGGGTCAAAAATTATGTTAAAGGAAGTTTTATTAAAAAGTTGAAAAATGTAATACCAATGAACAAAAAGTTTACGTTCTGATAAAAAACATATCTAATTTTCAATTCATTTTCATTTATAGCCTTTTAATTATAAATTTCACAACAAGTTTCCTGAATAAGTTATAGATAATATTGATATCTATAAAATGCTCTCCACTGAATTTCTGCAGCTCTTATTGTTCACGAGACAAACTTAAAAAATAATGGCAACCCTTATTTTTTAGATGGCGGTCGAAGTACAATATTCCTCACTTCATAAACTGGTGGCGCATTTTATTAAAAAAAGAAAATATTTAACCGATTTCGAATACTTGGTTGGCCTTTTTTGAGTATGAATTTACTAAATTAGTGCCTCATGGAAATTCACGTTTTATTGAAATAACAGCAGAATATATTTATTTATATCTCGGGTACTTTAAATTATAAGAACGCTCTTCACTGAATAAAAAAACCTAGTTGGAAGTGTATTGAGTTCAAGATTGCAGCGACGGGCAGTTGTAATTCTTGGCGTACTTCTAGCATATATCACTCTCGGTGGAATCAAGCCGGCTAAGTCAAATATGAGTGAACAATAGTCTCATTAAGAGCTATCAGTGAGCTTTAAAAAAGAATCTTCAATGAATCTCGAAATCACTTGTATCCCTGAAATGGTTATGCTTCCAGTTTTCCAACACATTTTTCATAAATACATTTACGAGATACAACTTTGAACTGACTTCCCTGTACGTTATGAAGCTACGAACATCCTTATCGGTCATTAAGATAACACTAATAAATTTGCCGAACGATACGTATTTTGTTTTGTTCCTAATGTTGATAAAAAACGCCATAAAGATAAGAAAAAGTTAATCGTTGCAGACGGCATGGTGAAAATAATACGTTTGTTTTTGTACAAGTGATGATTGGAGTATTGAAAAAATAAATAATAGAAATTATGCGCATTAACATCAATTGGGAAACTGAGTAAATATCAATGTTTTTTGAACGATGTTTGAATTGAACGCAATAACATGACTTTATTATTTGGCGAGTTTTTGAGGCAAATATTGGACGATGAACCGTTCTAATATTAAACGATCGAAAACGGTGTACTGGACTCGTATGAAAAGTTTTTCACAACTCAATGTGGTATCTATTGAAAAGTAACAAATAGCCTATCTAAAGATCTGTACCTTTTGATTATTATTTCGAAAATTTCTTTCTTGAATTCCATGACAGAAATGATCAAAGTACTACAAAACTTCATGTCAGACGTTTTTGAAACATTTTTTTCAGAGCAAGGCAAATATTAGGTCAAATCATCTGAAGAAAACAATTATTCGTTCAAGCCAGTCTCAACTTCCTACACTGTAGGTTAATGGACTGAAACCCATCAGGGAACAACTACTACCCTGGCTAATACCACTAAGAGCGTTGGATTATATCCTATAGGTGTCAGTGCAGGATTCTTCACTGAAGTTATTCCTGCATATGATGTTGGCGATACAACTGCTGCAATAGAGTTTCAATTATTGGAACACTCGTGCAGACCGGTTTCGGGCTGTTTGACCACTCATCAGTGCAAGGTAGTGCATCAGCATGAAGTCAATCATTTCCGATAATTGAAAATCGATTTCCTTCATAGTATTATTCTTCGAACTAGGCTGTAGCGGACAGTAAATAACAGATTCGTCATCGCCTTATCTGCCTGTGAACGAGGTAACCAACTGCATATCCGAAATTCGACGAATTTCTCATATAAGGAAAGAAAACTTATCACATAGAGTCAGTGGACATACTTGAAGTGGCTATACAGAGTGTTTACAATTTCGATCCTCACCTTTGGGATCTCGGAAACTATGAGAGATACGGAGATGGTTAAATTGGGGCAAAGATGCGCATTTACCTGAACAATATGCCGTTGAGGAAGTTCTGAAATTCCAAGTGTATCCAGAGATATCTGGAAAAAACAGAAATTTCGGAAAATGGTTTCGTCTTCCGGCCGCCATCATCAAATTTATTTTTTCTTATGGGCGCTACATTGGATTCTTTCTGTTTTGAATAGAACCAGATTTTACCTTTTCAATGATGTACATATCATAAGTTATAATTCTTTTTCGAAAAATTGAAGATATTGAAAAAAAATAATTTTTATCATAAGAAAAAAAAAGTTGATGGTGGTGGCCAGAGACGAAACGTCGGACAGCAAATCTGAAAACACCATTATGTAGCAGGGAAAAAGTGGCAATGTGAAAGTGCAATTTATTTTCGAATCCTTCGAAAAATAAAGCCTGAAATTTCTGTTTTTTCCGAATATCTCCGGGTATACTGCTGTGCTGGTTTGTCCGCTGATCACTATAAAGTTTCAAACCACTGTCCTGAATGTATCATGTTGTAGAGAATGTACTTTTCATCACAAGTGACGATCTGATCCAAAAAATTATCGTTTTGGTTGCACAAAGGCAAAGAATACCTCTTCAAATACGTTTAAAACCTTCAAAAACCGCATAAAAGTTTACACCCAGTTCTTCCGCTTTCCCAGTCTCCACCAGGATCCTCAATCCTCGTTCTGGATAACTGTAGGCCGACCGATTGGAGGCTATTATACGAGGTTAAAATCTCCGGAACAAAATTTCTTAAAACAACGTTGAATAGTCAGTGCGTTCAATGCAAATGCCTGCTTGATTTTTCGGGCTGTTTCGACAGCGCTTTGGTTGTAAAATGTATCCAAGAAACAGATCGGAAAACAAGTGACTATTTTGACCTATATTCATTAAATGAACACACAAAAAAATCAGAAGAAAATTAAATTGTAATATATCAAGAATAAAATTATATATTGAAGTGTGGTTTTGAAGCTCTTTAGGCAAAATGTCTCTACAATTATAGTTTTCAACTTTCTTGTGGACGTGCACATGAAAATTATTTATACAAGATTTTATTTAAAAGTATCAAATTTTTTACAAATTCTTCTGTTCCGGAAATCCAGAAAAAAACATTGTGAATGATTTTGTTTATACTGGGATGAGTAATTTTTAAATAAATATTACAACAAAAATCAGTGAGATTAAAACCAGAAAATCAAATTAACTTAATTTTTATACTTATTATTCGACTTTTAAATATCATTTTCTTTTGTGAAAATTACTTTACTTCATCATAATGATTAGTCTATTTATAATTTCATTTTTTGTCGAAATTGAAAAACTTTGCTTCATTATGTAGTTTCTTTTTATTTGAATCAATAATGACAATTTTAAAAATCACTTGATTTAAATCAGGACAATCTTGGATACCGTAAAATTATAATTTATCGAAGTGTTCAATTTCATGCAATCAAATTTACCTATGTAGGTACTGAGGAATTTTTCATTTTCTATAATAAAACTATAAACGCCAGTCCACATAGTTTTATTGAACGATTCCTGGATCCGCTCTTGTTCTGGAGAAACATAAAAGTGGTAAAAAACATAAGAGTTTCAATTATTTTTTTCATAAATATGATTGCGTTTGTTTGAAGTTGGTTGACAACGTTTCGTGGGGTATTTCATCAATTCCGACTTCCATTGTCTAATATAATATAAATTGATTTGAAATCCCTGAAAAAAAATTAAAAAGATTAAGCGAAAATAACAATTTCATAACTAAAATTAAAAAGAAATGACATACAAATAATAACAAAAAAATAATAAAAAATAGAAATATTAATAAAAATAATAAATGATAATAACAAAAATGAAAAATAAAAATTGAAAGATTCCAAACCAAGTTACGTCACGACGTTTCGATTGTTATCGGATGACCTGAAGACGATTGTGGATACCAATGAAACGTCGTGACGTAACTTGGTTTGGAAACTTTTAATTCTTATTTTTCATTTTTCGTTAATAATATTTTTTTATTTTCAGATTTTATCAATATTTAAATTTTTTCTTTTTTTGTTGTTGTTTGTATGTTATTTATTTGTAATTTCAGTTTTTTGTTTAACAAAATTGTTATTTTTCCGGTTAATCTTTTCCTTTTTTTCCGGGGATATCAAATCAATTTATATTATATTAGACAATGGAAGTCTGAACTGATGAAATATAATTGCGTTTGCTCGCCTTATTCGCTGCGACTCTGATAACGTGCGTAATCATGCAATCCTCCCCAAGTTACTTCGTTTCGAGTGAGTAACTGATTTTCTTGTTTATATGGGAGCCACCCGGAAGGATTACTACCATTGTAGAGAGTCAGTTTACCTATGTGGAGAATCAGTCAGTTCCTGGATGCAATAGAACAAGTCAAATATCTTGCTGGTCAGTGAGTATGGGCTCTCTATCTCTTATATATCTTGAGATATATCTTTTCTTTTTATTTCGTAACTGACTTTTCTGCCTAATCGCTTCTTGGTCCGGTCGTGCTAATGTAATTTCGTAAATTCATGAGCCTAGTCGTTTCCAACAGTCCATCTGCAGATTTGTTCTCAACAGCTGAAGCAATGCCTCTTCTTGAAGATATCTTTGTTTTTTTCGGGAGTAACCACTTTTATAGAGATTTATATGAGCTTCTTGACTAAATTCTTCAACGATGCTTCTTCAGACAAAGTTACTCTTCCAAATGCATTTTAGTTCTTCAAATAAATTATTGCACCCATCAATACTGCATATACTGCTAGGATTTGCTTGTTGTTTTCTTGCTTGTTTTTAGTGTTCTTTTGATTCCCACTTTTCTTGTTATTTTATCCTCATTTGCTTTTCCATCACTTGTTTGCATGCATTCTCCTCCATTTTTTCTTTCCGTGTTGAATTTTATTCAAAATACTCTAGGTACCAAATTCATTTCAACGTAATTATTTATCCAGTCACTAATGTTACATCCTGCCGCTGTCATCAATGTTAGTCTTCTGTAGGATTTCAATAATAACAAATGGCACGCTTAATCAAATTTAAAATCTACATTCAATTATTTTAATTCATTTCATTTCATTTATTTGTTCACTAGATGGAGATGTTACAGTCGATCTGCATTGAAATCAATCGAATACCAGGCACACTGCTGCACATATTAGAGGTGGTAATACTTCGAATACGTTCAGTTACTATTTAGTTCATATAGGTACGGTGAGTTTCAAAAAGTTTGCACCATATCGGGAACTTTTTTATTATTCATTTGTATTCCTGATACAAATTGGTGCATTACGGGAAACTTGGATCTGAGTTGTCAAAATTGTAAATTTCCGAACGGTGTACAGGGAAGAAAAAAAATAAACTTTGATCAAGAGTAAACTACTCTTATTTTCGATATCATTAAAAAAGTTTATTCAGAAAAGTTGTTTGAATTTGAACACAATATTAAGATTTGAAATCACAAGCACCTACGTAACAGAATATAAAAAAATCATTTTTTTATGGTTCTAGCCTCATAAAAAGTACTAGTATGTCACATACACTTAGCCGCCTCCCTCATATTACTATAATAATATTTAAATGCCAAATTTAGTCCAATTTATTATTCGAAATAGTATATAGATGTTTGTTGCTGCAAAAAGAGCTTCAATTGAATTATTACCATAAAAATCGGCTCAGCAGTACGACGTCGCATATTCTGATTTATTCAGCTGGTGTACACTTAAAAACGTCGAACGAAATTTCAGCGAAACAATCCTTAGCCTATCTACAAGAGAAATCAAAAATATGGAGCTCGTCAACTTTGTGGAGCAAGTTTTCAATGAAAAAGTCGAGTTCGTTCGATAAAAATGGTGTTGATACAAGCAAAATTTCAGGGTAATAGTATTCTTTAAGCGGAAAAGTGAAAGTTATAAGCCGAAAAAATAAAAAACTCTTACGTTTGAACAAGTCCAGAGGTTTATAAATGAGCCGCCAGATGAAAAATATTCGATGATAAAAGTTGCTACTATTTTCGGAATATATGCAGCCGGCCGGCATGTGCCATTTATTAATAGAAGACATTAAATTAATGGAAAAATCATTGATTGTTCAAATTCCAAATACAAAAACGAAAATAGGTCGTTTTTTGCTAGCAGAATCAGGAGGAAATATAACGGATATTAAGAAGCACGGAGAATGGAAGTCTACAACAGTAGCTGAGGGTTACAACCATCAATCTATTTCTTTTAAATAGGCAATTACTGAAAGAATAATCCCAACAGCTAGCTCCAGCGTTAAGGCATCGTCCACTTCACATTAAATGCTAATGCCTATGAAATTGTCAACTCCGATAGTTCAAATATATTACAAGGCTCTTTAACATCGCAAGGTATTAACATCAGCAGTTGTTCTAATTATATTTTTCATATTAATATTCATAAATAATAATAATGTATATTGTACATTTGTAACCGAATTTTATTGTATCTATAACTATTGTTCATAATAAAACTTCCTTGAAAATTGAATAATTATGTTTTGATTATTGCTATTTGGTCGAAAAAAATCTTGTAAAAACTACTTCCAAACTACAAACATTTTTAACGCACTACTTTGTAAACATCGTCTTTTAATACTCTTGACAACCATTAATGTCACTTTCAACGACAGTTGTACAAAAATAACATTAATTGACAATAAAGGGGCATTCTAGACGACAGAATGAAGTTCAAGGCTATTTGTCTGTAATTTGTGTCGAGCATTTCGCATGGAGTTTCATCACGCAAACACATGGAATTATCTATATCTTTTCTTTTCATGAATTCAAAATCTGTATAGTGTGAATGTTAGTATGACTGCTTCATTAGTTAATGAATAACAAGTGGTCACTTTCGCGACCTTCCCCTATCACCAACAGTCGAAAGTTTTTGTGTGGCAAATATTTCAACAGGGCGTTCGAAAATAATATATATCTATTTTTTTATTCTCGGAAAATTTCGCTGATTATTTTATTGGATCCAATTATTCAGTTGTATCCATCTTTATACATGAAACTGGAATATAGTTGTAATAAATGTGTTTGACGAAAAAAACCAGTTTTTGTTTATACTGATTTTTGGTATCCAATATTGTACTTTCAACAGTGATTATCACGGTCAGCTTTAGCTGTGGTCTATGCCTTCGTGCATTGATTTCGTAGTTTGAGTCTCCCGTCAATCGATAAGATGACGTGTTCGTAAGAGGAAAAGTCTTTACTTACGTGTCTTCTATAAAATCATAAAATTTTAACCAAAATCACTAGATATTCCAAAAATTATCTTTCAATCTGTATCCCTTGGCATCAAACTCAATATTGTCATGTGCAATTTGATTTTTCTTCAGATTCTCCAGAGTTCCAGATGAATCTGATTGAAGTTTTGCTGTTCTTTGTGCCGACTCTATTACGAATGTCTCTTTGATAGAAACAACTACTCTCACAACTACCTCAAGTCAATTCAGTCTCTTTAGAGTAACAAAAACCGCATGTTGCATTTTCGATAAAAATAAATTCTAGAAGTGATATAACATGTGACTGTAATAACCTATCTTCGCTCAAGATTACTTACTCCTCATAAATCTGGGTGACTTTAATCTTGGTTTTTACTTTGCTTGCATTCATTTCTTCTGTGAATAATGCTTCAAATTATGAAATCACTGTTCTTTCAGCTACATTGTTTGTCTCATCAGAGACGCTTTGGCTCTTTGGGCTCTTCATGTTGAGCACATCTGGAAAAATCACTTCTTCAAAATTTTGGGAGCTTTCACTTGCATATCATGCATATTTTATGTCTAAAAACGTTCAATTCAAATTAGACAATATCTTGCTAACACAAACTTAACTCTTTTCAAAAAATTGGACTGTTCGTTTTCATCAACATTTCATCTAAAGTTTTTTTTTAAAACGTTCAATATTTTATTATTATAAAAGTGAATTTTTGACTCTGAATTACAATTTTCATGGTTTGGATAATTACGGTAATTCTATAACCTAGTGGTGCTAATCTAGTCAAATTCCTCTTTTTTATATTGAGTTTTCCTCAACCTAAGATTTTTCAAAAGATCCCAGACGAAGAGCACCGGTGTTGTGTAACAAAAAAAGGTTACAATAGTTTCTATTCCTTTCATCTATCGACTCTCCATTTTCTTCATAGTTATGTGATTAATTCATTGTTTCTGTCATCATACATTAGGAATTTTTGTTAAACCTAATAGTTTCAATCACAGCCAGATAGATAAATGGGTATGCTCTAATGTAAGCTGTAGTTTCGAGTGATATCACGATTTTATTGATTTTAAGTAAGTGGGTGTACTACCAAAATTTTGGTGAAACAAATATTTCTGAGGTAGGAAATTGTTAATGAGTGTGTAATTAGAAAAGCTTGGGTACCGATTTTATTTCCACATTAGATCATGAAAGCAGAGCAAATGTTTTTCACTGTTCGCAGCCTACTAGACCTTATTTTTTTACAAAAAAAAAAACAAAATTCACAGCGTGTAAATATTCACCAAAATAGGACATTAGTATGTGAAATGACCTGCTGAACCCAAAAATGTATAAACATACATGGAGTTCCGTTTTGAAATTCCAATGTTGGGAAGAGTGGATATGCTACAAAAATATATTCGATACAATAGATACAAATTGTGATACCATCCTAACCGCCAGAATCCCACATTGATACTAGGAGAGACACCAAAGTTATGGGCACAAGCCTGAATCGGTTTGTACCCAGTATAGTGCTCCTGTCAGAAAATCTCTTAGGAAAATTAATTTGTACAAACAATCTGGTTTGCAAATGAGGATTGTGTCTCATTTGCTTAATGTGTTGTTCAATATATTTACTCGGTTGATTGAAAAACACTTTCAGGCTTCCCAGAAATTCATTTAACTTAGGGCGACACCCCGCGTCGACAGAAATAGATTCAATTTATGAAGCTACAATTTCAATGATTTTCATGCAAATCTGTCGACCAGTTCACTTGTTTTCATTCGGTTCCAAAGCTTTCCCAAAATAACGCTAGATATCGTATCGCTGTTCATCTTACTGAACATTTTTGCGCATTCTACGAAGTGATGAAAAGTAGATGTGAATTAACATATTGGTATATATATATATCTTATGTATACATATGCATTAATGTTTACTCCGATTTTTATGTAATACTTTTGAGAATAAAGAATTATCACCGGTGTTTATCAACATGTCTACGTTTTTTAGTTTGTGTGTGTTTATTGACTGTCATTTCATATGATATTTTTAAACATCGAAGTGAAATAAAAATCTATCTCAAAAACATCAAAAACCATTAGTCATGTAGGCCCTTTCTGTAAATCCATAGAGTGTTATTTAAATAGTTAATATCTCTTCTTTCAGTCGGGTGTCCAAAAACTCCACCAATGCACATTTATATTAGAATATTTTTATATGACACTAAAGTGGGGATGAAATTAATTTTCTTATTTTTTTATTAATACATTGTGATGAATTGTGCCCACTAAATGCAATTTGAAAAACTCAAGCTGGACACAATCCTAATATATGGAACGTGGGTTCAAACCCCAGATGAAGAATTTTTTCTATTTTATGGAGTCGAAAGAAAAAATTAAGTAATCAATTGTTCTTGCGTATGTGAATCACAAAACATTTTCTATTTCCTACTTTAGTATATTTTTAATACATGTTAGTACTTCGTTAATTAACAATATCCGTAAATAACATTTGTTTCAGCGTTTGTTTGAAGGTGGTTGACAATGTTTTGTCGGACTTCCATTGTCTAATCTAATATAAAATGATCTGAAACCCTGAAAAAAACAATTACAAAATTAATAAGGTTAACCGAAAATAACAATTTTATTAAACAAAAACTGAATTTACTAAAAATTAACATACA
>WOGN01004524.1:0-14025 GCA_015342105.1 Leptinotarsa texana
ATAGTCGTTTGAACTTTGCATCTGTCGTTTGGAGTCCACAATATTCGATTTACCAACAGAGAATTGAAAGTGTTCAAAATAAATTCGTCAAACAATTGGCCCGTAAAACTGACATTTCTATAATCAATGGAAATTTCCGTCCAATTTTCAAAAAGATAGAAACAGATAGAAGAAAAATATCAGATATATTAATGCTGTACAAATTATTCAATAAACGTGTCGATTGTCCTACGTTGGTAACAAA
The DNA here is from genome assembly GCA_015342105.1 of Leptinotarsa texana. Taxonomy (NCBI): domain Eukaryota; kingdom Metazoa; phylum Arthropoda; class Insecta; order Coleoptera; family Chrysomelidae; genus Leptinotarsa; species Leptinotarsa texana. Next base: position 245 of record WOGN01004524.1, read on the forward strand.
AATTTCATTGAATATACCTTGCAGAGACTTGCGAAACCATGATCTCTTTGCAACCCCATTCAGAGAAACCAATTTTCGCATAAAAATCTCCTTTATGCAGAATTGTCAGATCCTTTAATACTCATTGCAGTGATATTGAAAAACTGAGGTTACCTGTCCTTAGATTTAAAAAGTATGTGAAATCTATTTTTAGTTATAATTAGTTATCCGTTCTTCATATACTCTTTATTTAATTTTTTGTTAATATTCTGTAATGAATCTGAGGCCGGCCCTGACCGTTATCTCAGACACCAAATATATGACTCATCGCGAAAAGAATGCGGTCAAAGAACCGCAACGACAATTCTAGATGAGTGCCGAAATGACAAGAAGAGATCTGCAGTGATCGTTGCCGCTATATTAGCCGGCCTCTTGTCCCTAGAGGGGGAGTCTGTACCAAGAAAGCGAATCGAGCGGTTAATAAACAGTAAAGATAAATTAAGCGTTAGTTGTTAAGTGTTGTATATAAATTAGTTGGGCAAGTGAAATATTATTAAAAATAAATTTGTTTAAAACAGTTAATTCTTTAATTCGTTACAATTCATTACTATATAGTGTAATGTACTTAGCATTTATATTTTGTTTACACACTATCTTTCATATGTAAAATGAGGATATTTTTTGGATTTATTCTGTTTGTATCCCTATCAGCGTAATAAATAAAAATAAATAAATAAATAGTATGAATAGCACTGTTGTAGCTGACTGCAGCTATAGCCACTAGCCATTCTAGTAGTTTTTTAACAGAATAACCCTACTGGAATATGCAATTTCCTTCATGAATTTGAAATGATTTTTGAATTATGAGAGGAAATCTATTTACAGGTTGCGGTCAATATGAGCTATATTTTTTTAAACAACTTGTATTTTTTTATTACTGTTTGACTCCCGTAAAAGATTATTGAAGTTTTTATCAAACTTCTGGGTGTTGTTCGATGTGGGAAAACCTAACTGGAAATATTAGATGATTGTGATATCCTCAAAGAAAAATGGAGTGTCACAGGAATTTTCTAGACTCGCCTATTTAAACTTATGAAGAGAAAAGATTTGTTGGTATTTCTTTTTGGCTACATTATCCAGGGTATTAAAGGCTACTTTTATTGTAGACAGTAGGGTCAAGGCTGAAGAAGTCAAGAGCGAAAGTTATTTTTATAAAACGGAGAAATGAAACTTCCTATGTTTTTTCACCACTTGTATAGGTAACTAATGTTACTGCAGTTTCATTCTATAAGGAGATTTTCAAACTAATACAATACATCGAATAGAACTGACCGATTCTTGATGAAAATCCATATTAAAACTAATTGATACAGTTTATTGTATGATTTTCACTATAAAGTGTTTTACAAAAACTACGACATGTGTTTCGCAATACAATAGTTTCTTCAAGCGTAAACTAAAAGTTACTTCTCAATTACAAGTATTTTATACTCTAACATATTACTTACTTGTATGCCTACTTTTTAATTAATGAATCGACCTGAAAAGGCCTGTCATGAATTCATTAACTATAATTTTTGAAGGTACCGTAAATATACTTAACTATTCTTACCTGGAAATGAACAGATTCAATAATGGCGAACTATTCAGTTCAGTTTGATCTTTCATAAGATATTGAGAGTTTTTGAATGTGTTTATTTCCATACCCTCCAACAGTTTAAGTTTCAAACCTTTCTTCTGGAAATGAAGGGGCTTGAATTCATGGTTGAACTCTTGTCTCTCTGTGATTAAATGAGTGGCATATGTGGAATTTATTTTTCCATTCTGGAAACTATTTTTCTGTTCCTTTTTGCGGGCTTTGAACGTTCTTCCAGTTTGACCTATATAAAACATCGGACATGACCCACATGATAATTTATACACTCCCGCTTTTGATGTTGTTGGTTTTGAAAGCAATATTTACACCTTCGCTGTGCAGAAAATCTGAAATATTTCTAGTGGGTGTTTGCCTAAGTAGGTTAAAGTTCTGTAACTTTTATCCTCTGCTCTTCGAATTGGGTTAAGTTCCTTCAAAGCTTGGCTATATAACTCTTTTTAATAATGAATGTATTAGACTCCTATTGTAATCATTTTTAACGGCTATTTGTTTTATTGTGTTCAGTTCTTTATTGAAATTCGCTTCTGACAAGGGAACATTTATCAGTATGTGGATCATACTGTTGAATGCTGCTACTTTGTGGTGATACGGGTGGGTGGACGAATTATAAATGATAATATCTGTATGTGCTTGTTTACGATTAATTGAAAAATAATTTTTGTTGAATTTTGTTATTGTCCATATAGTATTTGCAACCAAAACTTCAAATGAACGATCTTTGATATCCCAATTTACAAAATCCCTTTAGATAAATGTAAAACATTAAAAAACCTTGGTTTAGTATTTGATTGTGAACTCTGCTTCAAACTCCACGTCTCAAATTGTATACTCAAAGCATACTGTAACTACTTCAGATCCTTTTTCAACAAGAAAAAAAATTGGTATGTGATTCATTTGTCTTATTGCAATTCAATCATTATGATCTCTTATACGACCCTTCCTTGGAAGCAATAATAAAAATAGAATTCAAAAAGTATAAAATGCCTGTTTATGATTTAATTTTGGAATAAAAAAATTATAACATATCTTCCAAAAATAGGTATATGCCAAATAATTCGAATGGAAGTAAAACATTGAAGTTCACCCTGCTTCTTTTTCAATGAAATTGTCAAAAATGAATCACCAAATATTTTGTACCAGAAAATCACTTACAGATCAGATATATTCGAGCTGTAAACTAGGTCGAAATTATTACTTGCCCATCCAAAACATCAGACGCTTTTCTCCTAAACGCATCAAGATATTTCTTTATTCACATGATAGATACTTTACTATTCCTTCGATATACTATCATAACAATTATTTGTTTTTATATAAAATAACCTCTCTATTTCTGAAATAAGGTACCACAGTTTGGCTCCAATGTACTACAGAGGAGCTCAGGCAGCTATCGTTGTTTACGATATAACCAATCAAGACACGTTTGGTAGGGCTAAGACGTGGGTAAAAGAACTCCAGAGGCAAGCTAGCCCCACAATTGTCATAGCTCTAGCTGGTAACAAACAGGATCTTGCGAATAAACGCATGGTCGAGTATGAAGAGGCCCAAACATATGCAGATGAAAACGGGTTACTGTTTATGGAGACCTCTGCCAAAACAGCAATGAATGTTAATGATATATTTCTAGCAATAGGTGAGTATATGTTAATATCAATTAGATATATTGTCTATTGATGTCATAGAAGTTCATAATTTTAACATGCTTTCAGTGAAATTATATTATTAATTGAAAGGAAAAAACTGTTTATCTAGCTTTGAAACGGGCGTTCTAAATATGCCTATTGGTTTGTTAATCTGTCTGTCTGTTTTAAAATCTGTTTTTCCGTTAACCAGCTGTCGCACCCCTACGAAACTTGTGCGAGCTAAGGATTAACGAGACCTTACCTTTCAATTTGTGATTCCTAACACGGAAACATTTACATTTGTTACGTGCTAGAATTCGACAATAAGTTTTACATATTTCAGTAACATCCATTATATAAATGTCTTCGAGACTATCACTGATAGAAATTACTCATTTAACACATTTTAGGTCTCCATTTGCGATAGGATAAAAAGATAATTGAAAGTTACTCATCTTATAAAAATAGTAAAATACAAAAATAGATATGTACTTATTAAATGGTAATCCAAGTTTATAAAATTTATAATAAATCATTATTTTAAATACCTCGACACATGTTTTGATCACCAAGTGATCATCTTCAATAGGAAGATTAAGGGAGTTTAATCTAAACAAGTGTCAATGTGTTATAAATAAAGATTTGGTGTTGGGAAAGAACTCCAGAGATATTCATTACTATACCAAAGGTTCCAAACAGTGCATCATAATGAATATAACACTGCAGTAAGCCAATTTTTGTCTAGTAATAGGTATTATCATTTTTTTTTGAGTTGCCTAATATTTGTCAAATAATATTTTCATCATTTTATTTGAAGCGTCTTAATTTGAGAAATGCGATTCATTCAAAAATAAAAATGTTTAAAGATTGCATATGTAAATAATAGAATACTACTCAAAGAATGTGTTAAACTTTTTATATAGAGTTCTATTAAATAAATTTTTGATTTGTTTTAGTCCATCACCTACATATTTTCGAAAACTCAAAAAATGGTATCAGTTTCACTGTCACAGCTGAAAATTTTAGCAGTAAACCTCAATTATATTATTTCAAATGAAATATATCTGATTTGTGACTGTTATTTAAATGTCCTATCATATGTCATGAAATTGGTCGATATTTGATAAAAATCCATAACTTATTCAATTAATACTTTATTGTGAGATTTTCATTGGGTAGTTTACAAAACCGCAACACGTGTTTCGCTTAACAGTAACTTCCTCAAGTATGTTCGTACTTGAGTTTAACAAAACTATTGTATAGTGAAAACTGTGTTACGGTTTTGGAAACTGTCCAGTGAAAATCTAACTAAGTGTTACTTCAATGATAATATAATTTTTGTTCGGCTACATTTTTTCAATCATTTGAAAAATATTTACGGATCATTTTTTCAATCGATTATTTAAACGATTGTTCGTATTATTTCGAATCTGTATCATTTTGGCTCTTATATTATTACTGAATGAAGAGCGCTAAGATATGTGCTGCTTATCATTTGCAACGAGGTGATATTTGCGGTTGTCCCGTTTTTTTTCTGACGAGTTTGGACGTATAATAAAATCCAACCACTAATTTTTCACCTTAACAAATATGAGTTCATCTCTGATGCACTATCTTGAATCATACTTTTGCCCTACAGAAGAATATTTGAGTTAAATTCTCAAATCGTGATCCAGTCAAGTGTGACTGTATCTATAGTGGATCTCTGATGCATGTTTTCATCATTTAGTTCAGTATTTACAGGGAATGGTGCAGGAAGACAAAGTTATTTTCCATCTGTGTTGAATTAAATTGTTTTCTGCCATTGATGGTTTCTTGTAGAATTTTTTAATTCTGTGTTTATACACTCTAATGATACATTTATTTTGTTTACATTTTATTTATTACATTTACATTTTGTTGAATTATCATATTTTTCTAGTATTTTATTAATACAAATTACATCTCTCAGTCAAAAGTTCATAGAATAAAGGTTATCCGTCGAATATCTTGAAGTGACTAAAAAATAAATTGACTGAAAGTTTTCTCAACATCATCCTGTATAAGTCAATATTGAATCACCAAACCATATCTAGTTTGTATTGCTTGATTCAATGTTCCATAATCCCTGATGTATTTATCAAGTAACAAAGCAGAATTCTATTTTAGTATGACATTATACATTTTACAGTTTTCCTTTTAGAAATAAGCAAATATTCGATTGCTCGTTCTCCATTTAATAATCTAGTTAGGAATATCCTGTTTTGAATGTGAGTTAACTGAGAGAGAAATTAAATTTTCTCCTATGTAATTTTTAGAAGAAGCAATGAAAATAGTTTTGAAAGTACTTGCAAGAGAGAAGCTTACAAAGAGTTTCTACTAGAATAAATTACAAAAATATTAATTTTCATAAAATCACTACACAGTATAAAACAAAGTCGCCTCCCACTGTCTGTCCCTATGTATGCTTAGATCTTTGAAACTGCGTAACGGATTTTGATCTGGGTTTATTTAATAGATACAGTGATTAACGAGGAAGGTTTATACAGTGTGTAAAAGCCAAATGGAATAAATTCATTATTTCGGTTATTGTACATAAAAAAAAATACCCGAAACACATCAAATGTAAATTATAATTTGACATTCTTCAACGTAAAGTAAAAATGCCACACCTACCTTCAACTGCCTTCAACAAAAATGTTATCGCTTTCAAGTTTATTGCAACAATTAAAATAAAATTAATTAAAATCGTGTGGTTACCGAAATTCGATAAAATACACTGAAAAACTAAAATATAATGCAAAACGTAATGAAATGTAGAATACGAAAAGAACTATGGATGTTAACAAAGTAGATGTTCAAAATGTTCACCGCATTATTTAACATATTAGGCATGAACAACCTAATCGCAAGTGTTATCCGTTCTTTAAGGTCATTCAAATCTGAAGGTTTAGTTTTGTACACATTGCTCTTTACATATATTCATAAAAATAAATCTAATGATGAAAGATCAGGTGATCGCGCTGGCCATTCAATCAATCCTCGCATCCCTATCCACCAATTGGGAATTGTTGTATTGAGGTATTGCCGGACATTAACTTCCTCCTGAAATCATATCCTCCTGAAATCATATCGTATTCACTGGAACTTAAGGGTTTAATTGATCAGGATATAAATTTGTTAAATTGGGAGTGACATAATTTTGAAGTAGTGTCAAATAATTATAGCCATTCAATTTACCCTCAGTGAAAAGAGCCAATGAAATGGTTTCCTACAATCCCTGCCCAAACATTTTGAAGGTTCTTCTCTCATCCAGTGAGGAATTTCCATTGGCTAGTAGCGGCAATTTTGTCGATTAGCATGACCGTTTAGATAAAAAGTACACTCATCAGGAAACAACGTCTTCTTATAGGAATTCATTTTATTTTAATATGTTTACTATGGCTAACATTGAATGTAAAGAATGCCTGCCTACTCGATGTATGGGTTTTCCTCAAACTCAAGCATCACATCTAATTTGAGTTCATCACTCATTGCATTTTTTTATCTGCCCCACATGACCAAGCTCGCGAAACTGCTTCTCCATTTTGCTTATTGTTCCTTGAGCGAAATATTAGGAAATTTCTCATGAAATAGGCTGTCTGAACCCTACCTACCCTATTTATTTAGTTGAGAAACTAATTCATTTACAAAAGTAAATACATTTTAACATTATAAATAAAATCAAATTAACATGAAAAAAATACAAATAGCCTGATTAAAAATTCATAAGTAATCCTTCACTCGTCTTTTGAATATATTTATCGAACCACTATTTTTAATGTTTTGTGGGAAGTTATTAAAACAATCTACTCATTTATAAAATAAAGAACTATGTGTACTATTTTTTTATATTTTTCAACTTTTATATTGTTTCTGTTTCTTGTATTATACTCATGTATTTCAGCCATATCAGTTAATTTATTCTGTATATATACAGGTGAATATCCAATTTTTATATTAAAAATAAAAATTAATGTTTGATAGCCATTGAAGGGTTTGAAACATATTTGCTATCGGTGTTATCCTCGAACATTGTAAGATTATTCGCATAGCACGATTTTGCATCTTTTGTAGTATGTTTATTTCATTTTGATTGAGAAAAAACAGAATGGTATTTCGGTTTCGAAATAATGAAAACTTGAATTAGTATTCAACCTGGAGGATATACATACAGGTTTATTGAGTTAAAAGTCTATTTCAAATGCGAAATTAATCAATTTTATATAAGAATTAATCATTTTGTTTACCTAACAAACTGACAGATATTACTCACACATAACTTCTTGAAGTTATTCCTTACAACAGATATTCCTACTGGAATATTGTGTCTTGCACTTGGGTTGTTTCCCCTAGACTGATTTGTTTCTTTATAATGTTGTGAATTTGGCTAGTGAGTAAGTGCGGCCCTATGCATCATTTTAATAGGGATAACGAACTATTAAAATAGAAATATAAATCTAATCATTCAAAATTTTAGAGCTTGCCAGAGAATCACTTTTCATTTCCAGATATCATAGTTATGATAATTGAAACTGAAATATGCGATACAGAACAATGTAGAATTCTGAAGATTTTAAAGGAATATTTCATATCGGGTGAAAACTGAAACTGAAACAAAAAATGAATAAAACAAAAGGTACAACTTCCCTTTGCAAATTCTAAAAATATGAATATTCATTACACGAGCATAGATTTTTGAGCATAGGTCAAATAAAACATATTTTGAAGTTATCCCAATCATGCTATAATTTTGTCACTTGTTATTAAAATATTTTATTATAATGTTAATCTTATTTTACTGATAATCCTTCAGATAGAAATTTATTTGTATAATTTAGTTACATGATACAAGCATTCAAAAATGTTAATGCATAAAAGGTTTGTCCTTTTTTTCAATCAGTCAATCAAAAATGTACTTTATTGTCTAAGAGGGAAAACTCTTTCTGACAAAGCATGGTTCACATGTACAATACAATAATAATATATGCTTATTGTTTTGCTTATTGCAATAATAATATATGCTATATCATACAAAATTGTTAAAAACTTTACAGATATAAATAACAATAGATATACGTATATCTTTGGTCTAGTTGTAAAAGAACAAAACATATGTAAATATTACTACATCTCATGATGAAATCATAAGTAAATATAGAACGCAGATAATGTGAACTTATAGATACATGCTAAAGCTACAGTTAGCTCAAGATACTGTCACTATAATATTCTTGGAGGCTGTAGTATACTTTAGTTAATACTTCTTTGCTTGACGACTTGTTTATTTTGTGGAAATTTATGTTCACTGAGGATACACTAAAAACATACAGTTTTGAAAATGGTGTAATGACTGAAACTAGTCAACAAATATAGAACTATCGTGGAAAATAGACAAAAGTGTGTATCTTTTGTTAATAATTTGATTTTAACCGTTTTTAAACGATTGTCGGGCTTGATATATTTTCTATTTAGATTGGCAGATGAATAAAGAGTTTTTTACTCTCAAACATAATTTTTTGTTAAAGTCCTTCTTGGTTACAGTAGGGGTGAGTCGTTGTTTTGACGAGTATTATATGGTCTTATAATTGTCATATTGGATTTTTTCAAATGCATCAAGCACACTGTCTCAAAGGATAAAAATTCAAAATTCCATGTTTCAGAAAAAGCGGTTTACAAGTGATCTCTGGATTTAGCTTCGGATAAATATCTACTAGCTTTTTTCTGTAAGACAAACACTGTGCCCATTAGCTGATTACAGCTAAAATCTCAGAATGAAATGCCGTATGCTAAGTGTAACTCAATGAGACAAAAATAAGCCATTCTGTCTGCCTTTATTCAGAGTTCCTTGGTGATAACTCTAATTGCGTAGCAGCCTTATCCGATTTTTTTTAATCTCGGGTCTGAAAAAAAGAATATGATTTATTTGTGGATCACCCTAATATAATAAACAAAAATATACTGTTTTTATGACTATTGAAAAAAAGCGTCAGTTATGTGACTATTTCTTGTTGGGTAAATTAACAAAATGAACTACAACTCACATCTTTGAACCAATCAACGTTGACAATTTAGCTAGTTCAAAATATGTTCTCAAACATTAACTGAAAGTTCGTTTCGAAATAGCCCAAAAAAATTGAAGTCATGGACTACCAATATTTCTGTTAGTTAGCTACAAAGTAAGACAGTGGAATCGATTTATTTCCAGATATTATTGGAAGGTTACTTCTCTATTCTAATAATTTGTTCACAAAAATGACTCATTTCTTTTTACTTTAATGCCAATATGTACGGAACTGAAGCAATATTTTGATGTGTTGATTATATAGAGTTGATAAGTCCTAAAATGTTTTTCAAATACGTTTCAAATTCAATCTTTCAATGATTTTTCCACTTCAGCTAAGAAACTTCCTAAGAATGAACAAACTACCGGTCAGGGAGGAAGTGCTCAAGGTAGACGACTGGCAGAGGGCGATGCGGGGGCTAAAGCTCCGGGTAACTGCTGCAAGTGATGGTATACTCTTGCTGGACGAGTGTTAATTTTTCATCAAAAAGAACTGGACTGTGCTGCAGCGCTCTAGTGATATATAAGTGTAATAAAGGTCCTTTTATCAAAAAAAAAACACTTAGAGTAACACTGTCATATATTTAAACTGTTATGTTGTTACACGCAAATCAGAGAATTGTCATTTATTGTGTTGAATATATTTTTATTGTCTTCTTGGCATTCAAATTTGTGATAATTGTATAATATGATATTTTCTTTAATAATTAATCATCAATATGTGGCAGTGTGGAAAAGTGAAAACGTCTGGTTAGGCTGACTGTATTTTGTCTGCACCCACTGAATTACTAAGATATCGAAATTCTAATGTAGACTTGAAGTAATTTTATATTTTATCAATTTTTGATTTTATAATACAGCCAGGCTAAGCTCAGGTGACTTTCAATTTACACTTTATTCGATTGGGTGTAAATTGCGAGGGGGATAAATACATGTATTTTATTAGTGTAATTTAAATTAAAAGTACGTTTCATAACAATTTAGTCCTGAACCCTTCTGTCAAGTTTTTATAATTGGTCTGTTCTGAAACTTACTTTCTGATAGTGATGCATGACTTGAGTTTTCTTACATTTTTATTTTTTTATTTAATCACTGGAAAGCATAGCTGATCTGATCATTATTGCAAAGTCATGTGTCAAATTATTGAAAATTGTTGGCATTTCGAACTTGTCCGTTCTGAATTTCAAAAAGGGGTGATTGACCATAATAAATTTTACATACACATAATTTAGTAGCTGTACAATGTAGTGAGGTGGTTGTACAGAATTTTATTTAAAAAATTAGCTACTTCTATATCTTGGGGTAATTGCATTGTATACTGTTGCGTTTATAGTTTCCGCTTAGTGTCGGAATATATGTTATTACCTATAATTCAGAAGGAAAATGTCAAGTATCATTGTATTATAACTGAATATAATATTATTAATTTTATTATTTTATTTGCTCGCTTATTATAAATGGTTATAATTCTGTTTGTGCAGAATCAGGTTGTACAGAAAGATAAAAACATACTCAATAAAGTTATGATATACAATCAACATTATGTTTGGTAGCTGATGTTGCTTCAGTGCATTAATTGGAATTTGAAATGGAAACATATTCAACCTTGCTTGGTTTTTTTTTGGGGTGTAATAGGGGATTTTGTGCCATACAATACTTATTTTCACTGTATAGTTGTTGATGATCTTTTGAAGTGTATGAATGAAAATCGGGATCTACACTCACAAAGTTCACTTATATATGAATTAACAAATGTCATGCAAGTGTAGGACAGAGATCGCAAAGCTTCATAAGACGTTCCAATTTTTTGATATTTTCAAATAGTGAATAAAGTGGTATTCTAAAGTCTTCGAATTTATTAACCCAATGGAACACGATATACATAACATACAATTAAAGCGCAAGGTTAAACACATTTCTAAAATCAAATCAAAATTCATCACTGGGGTGATGTGCAAAGGAACATCATATAAATCTACCAGACTTGTCATAACAGTACTTGAAAGCTACAACAATAGAACAAGACAAATAAAAGCTCTATCATCAGTGTAATTGTTGGAACATTAAAATAGTTATAATAATACTATGTAAATGAGAGAACAACTTATAAGATTCATGAAGAGCATTCTTGTATCCATTTTAATTTAACCATTAAACCCAAAAAGTTTTCTGAAACAAGTACGTTTTATATTGAAAAAAAAACTTTTGCCTATTCTTTAGCATATGGAGTAAAGTTAATGTAAATTTTTACATATTCTTGTGTACATATTGAAAATACTTTCACCAGAACAATGATACTGTGTCTCAATGCGCATTTCACTAACCATTATAGTTGGTTCAGTATTTTCTGAGAGTAAAAGATTTTCAAGAATGCAAACATGTCGCTACATCAAAAAAAGCAACATAGTCGTCTCAAGAAAATGGCACTGCAATTCACCCACAAAATCATTGAGATATGTCTACCCTCTATATCCCTTGAGGACGCCGATCATCTGGTGACGTTTTAAAGACTATCCATTTTCTTTATCCAACCTATTTAAATCAAAACATTATAATTTGTAGTTTTAATTAGTCTTTTGATGTAAATCAATTTGATATTATTATTATTTACACTGACAATATCAAATTGAACGTAGGTTTGATAATGAAGATGGATACAGTCTTCGAAACGTCATCATAGAAGTATAGAATAGGAATATTTATTCCACTTCAGTACTCCCACGGGGACATCCGGTCCACCCGGCCTCTAACCGGCGTGAAAGAGAACACTATTTATTTTAAAACACAAACAATTTTTATTAACACTATTTTTAATTTATTATTAATATGTATTCATTGCTTTGGAATGTCATGTCAAACCACGGATTCTGTTCTGTCTAATGAATACGAAATAGTATGACATAAAATTAATTTTTGCGGGGACATACATGAACCGTTAATAATTGTTTTCGCAAATTCCTATAGTGATGGGAGATACCAGCAACACCTCAACAGATCAAGATAGCGAGAAAAACTCACCACAAGAACCTCTGAACGCCCTCCACCAGTCTAACTCATCCGAAAATATCGCCGTTTTGTCGAAATCACCGCTATTCAGCACAGAGGTACTAGAAAAAATTCACGACGCTGCCGCTTTCCAGGAAAAAGACGAAAATGTTTCCGATAGTAAATCGAAGGAAATCGATCAGAAAAAAGTGAGTAATCAATTAAATTATTTAAAAGAACAATTCGTACAGGCCAGTCTCAACTTACCTACACTGTAGGTTGATCCGTTTGAATCTGTTTAAAATATATTTTTCCGTTAACCAGCACCCCTACGAACCCTCAAACTTCAGAAGCCGAAACTTGTGCGAGCTAAGGATTAACGAGGTCTTACCTTTTAACGTGTGATTCCTAACACGGACTGACACCTATCAGAAAATAACTACTCCCCTGGCTAATACCACGAAGGGCGTTGGATTATATCCGACACGTGTCAGTGCAGTCTTCTTCACTGAAGTTATTCTTGCATATGCTGTTGGCAATACAACTGCCGCAGTAGATTTTCAATTATTGGAACACACTTGCAGACCGGTTTCGGGCTGTTTGGCCACTCGTCAGTGCAAAGTAGTGTCTATCATCAGTACGGAGTCGATGATTTCTCATTATTCATGAATATAATTTTAAAAAACTAAAAAAAACGCTTTGAAGAACATCGAACAAAAAAGTTGAAAATATTTTTTTAAATAAGCTTAAAACAATAATGAACGAAAATTACTAGTATTATTGTGAAATACGAGACGGGCGCATGATATACAAAAATATGGCACAAAGCGCCCACGCTTTTTTCACAATAATACTAATATTTTTAGTTCGTAATTGTTTTAAGCTTATTAAAAAATATATTTTTAACTTTTTAGTTCGATGTTCTTTAAAAGCGTATTTTTTAGTTTTTTAAAACTATATTTATTTTTCACTTTTTAGTCCGATTTATTGTCAAAAATAATTTTTTTCTATTCTATTCACTAGAATTATAAATCTTTAACAGACGGCGCACGAATGTAAAATTCCTCTCAAAAAACATAATGAAATTTGAGGTCTTCAATTCTATAGTAATACTGAGATGCAGAAAGTCTCCAACAGAGGGCGGACAATTGTAAAATTTATTTCGAAGTAAAGAGAAAATTTGCAGTAATAATTTCAAAAAACAATTCAGTCTTGACGTTTTGATTTGAAGTTTCATTCAAATTATTAATGGACTAAAAACATTTTTTCAGTGAATAATTTTATTTTTAAAATCAATCTTTTGATTTGATATGTATGAATTTTTTAGGTGTACAATTTACTATGAAGTTTTCATTGTTAAAATCCATATTCTGGTTTGCTTTCAAATAATCGAATTAGATTTTAAAATGTATCTTCCGTTTCGTTCAAAACTTTTTTCTGTACTGAATCACGGGTA
>WOGN01004525.1:0-14024 GCA_015342105.1 Leptinotarsa texana
AAGGGATAATATTCAAAAAATAATTCCTTATTACATATCTGTAACATTAAGCGAACCTACGTACAAAATATCAGCACCCAAAAATATAGCGGAGAAACAGTGATGAAAAGGTAATTTTTATATGTAAAAGCCCCCCTTTTATCCACAAAAGGAGCTTTCCAGTTGAAATAATCGAAAAATATTGTCTTATTGCACATCTGCAACATAAAACGAATCTACATATAAAAATCAGCACCCAAAATATAGCGGTACGGAGAAACAGTGACGAATGGTAATTTTCATATGTAAACGCTCCCCTTTCGTCCACGATGGGGTCTCCCCAGTGATAATATTCAAAAAATAATTCCTTATTACATATCTGTAACATTAAGCGAACCTACGTACAAAATATCAGCACCCAAAAATATAGCGGTACAGAGAAACAGTGATGAAAAGGTAATTTCTATATGTGAACGCGCTCCTTTTACCCTCCCGGGGGGAGTCCCGGTTGGAATATTTGAAAATATTCACCTAGTTTTATCAAATTTTGCCTTTCTAGAACTAATGAAGTACGGAGAAACAGAGATTATTGAGTGAGTGTCAAGTGAGTGACTGAGTTTCCTATTTATAAATATAAATACATTATTATGTATTCTGGAAAAGTATGAAAATTTTTGTCTCATTAGGAACAGTTCTAATGAACAGTTCACTGTCATCTTCAGGGATTATTCGAAATTATATAAAAATTATACTGATTTTTCAAGAAGTTACTTGCAATCTTGAAGAAGAATATCACAATAGCCACAAATTATTAATTGTTTCACGTTACGCTATTTTCTTTCTATCATTCAGTTTTGAACATAGAGTATGTTACTTTGATTCAATTCCTATTTTACGTCTTGAAAAGGGAGTGAGGAATAATATATATTTCAAACACATTGAAATTTGCTTTCAGTTAGATATTGAGTATAACCTTTCACTGAATAGAACTTTTGTAATTATCGCTGTTACTAAATAGTTAATTTTTTCTTAAAAATAATATTCATGTACTTGCCATGATATATCACAAAATAAACTGTATAAATCATATATCAAGCATTTTATATTATATTGTTCTCAATATTGGTAATAGAAAGTTCAATGTGCGATCACAAATCTTTAACGAATTCTATCTAATTAGTTGAATAAAATTGAGAATAATAGAACGATAATTGTTGATATTATATATGTAGGTTGAGAAATCATAACTAATAAAAAAAATGTTTCTGGGAAAATGATTAAAAAATCAAATTTCATTTGACGGGCCACACGAATATTACTAGAGTTTTTTCTTAGCACCAAACCGTTATTTCAACACTTCAACACGTGTTTCGATCACCAAGTGATCATCTTCAAGAGGAAGATTAAACTAATCATACTTACAAAGTTATCCTTATTTATTGCCCTACCTACTAGTTTTAAAATAATTAAAAAATCAATATACTATTTTATCGAGCTATATAAAATTAATTTCAAAATATTGCCTCATCTACTACTCTTAGATTGATTTTACATTGTGTCCTTATGTAATAGTCAGGTAAATCTATTGATTAAAATAGTTTGTTAACAAACTATAAAGTGTACTATTAGGTATTGGTCCACGATCGTTTTTCATAATATTGTTATGTTTCTACTAACACTAACACTGTTGTTGTTAACTTCGCTAACTAATAATGATGAACTAAAGTATCTGGAATGGTTTCGTTTCAAAATATGATGGGCGACTGCTGATTTTTCACGTCTTCCTGGTCATATTTTTATAGTGCTAAGTGTTCCCTATATCTTATTTTAACAGATCTTGTTGTCTGTCCATAATATTTTGCATCGTAATTCTTACAATCAATTTCGTGAATTCCAGACTTTACTGAATTCTTGACTTTGTCTTTTGGAGATCCCAAAAGGCTCTGTAGTGTAGCTTGTTTTGAAAACCACCTTCATAACATATTCCTTGAAAATCTTTCCAAAGCTCTTTGTGTATTGATGGTATGGAACTGAGATATATTTATCTTGGTTTTTGTCGTTTTCAAACGTCGAGATTTCGTTCATCCTCAACCTAAACTTTTTCTTCCTTATTACGTCATCTACAATACTTTTAGTGGCTGCTATTTCCTGTATTGTACGTTTTTATTTTGTGAACCTCTGATGTGTAAGAGGAAAAGTCAAAGGACGATACACTTTGATTTCCATTATTGGAAACCAAAGAAAAGTCATAGTATTTTCTTGGGATATGGCTAAGGTGTGTAGATGATGTTTTGATAATGAGTAGGCAATATGGAGAGCTTGAATACGATGTATTTAGAAAAGAAACAAGCACATTCTAGTATATTCCTGATAGTTCACAACGTTGTGGACTGTACAAACGTGCTGGGCTGAATTTTCTAGCGCATCGTCTTTCGACCTTTCCTCTCACACATGAGAGTTTCACAAAAGAAAAACGTACCATAGCGGAAATAGCAGTCATTAATGGTTTCTCGAAGGGTATTGTAGATAAGTAAGAAAAAGTTTAGGTTAAGAATGAACGGAATCTCCACTTTAAAAAACGACAAAAAACAAAATTAATATATCTCAGTTTCATTCCACCAATACACGAAAAACTTTGGGAAGATTTTTTAAGGAACTATGTATGAAGGATAACTTTGTAAGTATGATAAGTTTGATTTTTCTTTTAAAGATGGTAACTTGGTGATCGGAACACGTGTCGAGGTGTTGAGGAAATAATCTACATCAAAGGTTCCATACAGTGCATCCACAAGACAATATGAAATGAACAAATTGATAAAATCGGTATCCCTTCGGAGGTTTTCAAGGTTTAGGTTCATCTTATTGAACGTGTAAGTAATTAAATGAATAAATGAATACGTTGCTTTGGTGCACTTGATACATTATGATTTTCTAACATTTTTGATTCAGAATTTGCTGGCAAAATCTTTTTTGAAATTAAGATTTTTGAGTTCACTTAAAGTCCCACATAAATTTATAATAAAACATATTCTTTTATGATATATTATTCCTACTTTCAATTTCTGTAGTGAATATTGGAAATCGAACTGTAAATTGAGAGAAACACTGCTTGACAATTGTGAAACCTTTTTTTGATATCACAAAATAACTTTTCCAGGCTTACAATCAGTTGCAATTTGTTATCCAAAAACATACATCACATGAACTTTAGTCACCAGCACATTCACTTGTAATAAACAGTGGAAACTGGAAAATCTCATCAAACGACTTAACTTTAGATCATGAGCTTAATCCATCCCCTCCAGAATGGGAGGTCGCCCGAAAGTCTGCTGATTTGAGGCGGTGCTTCGAGAATACATTGGTCTACCAGGATATAGTAACTGTGACAATCTGTAAACATTTCTGGCAATAAATAGACTTAGTTTGTCATCAAATACTATATAAATAAGTAATGTGTCATCATTAAAGGCTTATATATCCAGTGGCGCGACTCTATTCTTGAAACATTGGACAAAATGGGGTCATATTTATTACCTTCAGAAATGAAAACAATAATTTTCTGCCAACTCTCCTGGTCACATCTTATAATATGTCATAAAGTAGAGTAGATATATTCGACGATTCTATATTCAAGTACATTCATGTCATAACGCTTTGAAAGCAATCGAAAGCATCAACATTTAAAAAACCAAAAGAGTAAAACTACTGTCTTGCACAGAAATAGTTAATAACATTATTACACGGTCGATATGTAGCGGCTGTGTGTGGTTCAAGACTTTTTATAATCCCGCTGGAACTAGATAGAGGTCATTTTGAACACTTCATCTGTTTATTGTGTTGCCACTGATATAACTTTTGTTGAGTTCCTCAATAAAATGATCTCAATAAATTATGAACCAATTTCGAACAAAGTCACAGAAGTAATAGAGGGACAAAAAACCTTTCAAATGATGTATCACTCGACTCCCTATGCCATTGAAAAAAATTAGGGGGTTGTTAGTGACCGCAGAGGGGTGAAGTTTCGGGTATGATTTCCATATCAAAATTAGTTCCCCTAGAAATAAAAATTGATGTGTTCTTTGAAATTTTCGATTACTTGAAAGTTTCAATTACACGTCTGTTTCTGACTTACAGGGGGGTTCAAGTTTTTGTTGGAACGCCCTGTATATACACATAAGAAAGAGGCATGATACCAAACTGAATAACAATAGCTTAGCATTTTTCACGAACACATGAATTAGCAAGGATTCTCATAGGTTTCTTCTAGCATTCGAATACATCCACCGAGTGTCACAAATGAGACGTATTTGCAGAAAAAAACACTACATGCAGTTTTCATTGTTCCACAAGTTATATAAAGTTTCACAGAATCAATTGTAAAAACTTCAATTAAATCGAAAGTATCCCCGTAGTTTTCTTGTTCGGTGTGAAGAATCCTTTTTCAGTATTTAGATCATTCTTTTTTTCATCGGTTATAGCCAACATACACAGTGTTTTCTAATTGCGGTGGAAAAAAATCAAATTCGTGTCAAAAAACCAATTTTGCAAAAAAGAAGTTTTTGATAATATAGGTCCTGTAGTGCATTGTTTTCAAAATATAGTGTGTTGAAATTCTTGAACAAAATCATTTTCTCATTAATTCGATATTCCTCTTCCAGTGTTCAGCAAACAAGTCTCATAAAATAAAGTTTTATTTCAATATCTGAATCTATGAATATTACTGGAGTTTTTTTCCAATTCCAAACTGTTATTTTAACACCTCGACACATGTTTCGATCACCAAGCGATCATCTTCGAAAGGAAGATCAAACTGATCGTGATCTTCCTCTTGAAGAGTATCACTTAGTGATCGAAACACATGTTTCAATCACCAAGTGATTATTTTCAAGATGAAGAAAACACCTCCTCTTAATCACTTGGTGATCAAAATACGTGTCGAGCTGTTAAAATAACGGTTTTGTCTTGGGAAAAACTCCAGTAATGTGCAGTACTACACCAAAGGTTTCAAACAGTGCATGATAAGTATCTGAATCAATGTCGTAATTTCCTGTCGAATTTGATTAATTCAAAGAACACTCGTTGTGTGTGATAATAGATACCTAATTGAATACTCAATCAGTAGTCTTGAAGTTTTGTAAGAATTTCTCACTGATGATGATGTTTACATAATTCAATTCTAAGAAATAAAAATTAAATCATAATAAGACTAAACCAGCTTCAATTATCAGAACCATGATAACAAACATAAGGATCTTACGTATTGCCGCTCACCCAAATAAATATTTAGTTTTGTTCTTAACATCATCGTGAAATAGGCCACACAATAAGCTTCTAAAACACCAAAATCATTGCCTCCTAAAAACTCTCCAGGTCAGGATAATACGGAAAGCTATTGACGTTGAAAAACATCCCAACTGCTTTCGAAATGCTTTACAAATATTACCTCATTTGCCACTCCATACATCTCACAACATTGAACACCTCGCCCGGACCGACCCACTCTCTACTCGTTCAGAAACATAATTACCAGACCAGAAGCTGTGGCCTCACAGTCGACGCTATGGAGTTGGCAGACTGAGACCTCGGCCTCAAATCACAAAACCCTTACAGCGTGTCTCTACGTGAGGATTAGGCAGAATGAGAGCCCAGTGTAGTCATAGTTCCTTGAAAATGGCTTCAAAGTGGAAGCCGAAACGTCAAACAACTAAAAACACCCGACGCGGTTCAACCCGGACTTCAGATCCGCTAAAACTCGAGAACAACTGGACTGATTTGGCTAATTTTGATTTTGAATTACTTATTTGTTTTTTACTTAACGTCTTGTTTGCACTAAATAACATTTTGGACAATCCTTGCAATTAATTTTACAAACGACGTTTGCTTTCCTGAACATGAAAGAGATACTGAAAAGTTGAATATTGCCAATCCAACAGCCCCCATTGAAAAAACAAGAGTTTTGACCACAGTTTTGACACACAACCACAGATGTGACCTTGCGAACTCAAATATTTTAGATCTTCAACCTTTATTAGGTGAAAGACTGTTTAATGATGTGATCCACATTTTCATACAAAAAGTTTTAAAACTAGAGAATACATAGAAGGACTGAACAGTGCTATTTTCAATTTGTTAAATCGGATTCCTCAACAGTGTATTGCAATTAGGATTCCACCATTATGTGTACTCAGATATCTTCCTATCACTCATAAATTAAAATAAATATTGTTTATAAAACTAAAAAACACGCTTTCAAAGAACATCGGACTGAAAAGTTAAAAATATTTTTTTTAAATAAGCTTAAAACAACAACGAACGAAAAATACTAGTATTAAAAAGCGACGGGCGCTTGATATACAAAAAAAATGTCACAAACCGCCCACGCTTTTTTCACAATAATAATAGTATTTTTTGTTTGTTATTGTTTTAAGCTTATTCAGTTCGATATTCTTTAAAAATGTATTTTTTAGTCTTTTTAAACTATATTCATTCCATCTAAACTTTGGGATCAATCAGCCGTATATTGTTCAGAAAAATGGCCATTGATATTTTCGTATAGCACGATCTGCCCGCGAATAGATCTGGCAATGATATCGCTATATCAAGAAGGTTACGTACAGCGCCATCTGCCCGCAAATAGATCAAGGAATAATGTCGATAATTCTGTCAAATACAGACCCCAAGTTTGAGAGCTAAAGACATACATACATACATACAGGTGAAGCTATTATAAAGCGTGTAAAAAAATGATCAACAAAAACGTCCAATTTCAATCAGTTGTCTCCCTTAATAGCGTATTCATTTTTTATGTGTCTATGTTTGCATCAGTTTCATGTATTTAGTCCTTATTTTCATTTATTTTCGTACCTATGCTGTCTGTTATATATATTTTCGAAGTTTTTTCAGCATGGATAAAATAGTGTTTCGTAAATCCACCTGTTTGTTTTTTTTACAAAATATGAGATTAGTTGAAACTATATCAATTTGAATTATGTATTGGTACGTACACTGTTTCCTCGTGAAGTTATTTTATTATAGAGCCCTGATTATGGATTTAATAGATTCCGAAACATTAGCAAACAACTAAGTTGTTCATCTACGACGAATTTTCGATTCGATAAGCATTTGAAAATATTATTCGAATTACCAAACCCTGCGAAATTAAAAAAAATTAATAGTTTCACTTGATGATCTATTTTAAATTTTCATGTGGAAACTTTGGCTACATTTAGTTTATCACCAATCGTTGTTCAATATTAAATACATTCGTCCATTTCGAAAAAATCTCATAAGACAAAATAGAGACATGCACTTCCCTACTACAACGGTTAACTTTATCAGATAAAGCCATTAGTTTGTTTCATGTCGTTTTGTGTTGGTGTTGTCTCGGAAATTTGGTTGTTGCAGTGTTTTTATTTTTTTTAAATGTATGTAAAATGTCTGATGGTTTTTAAAATAGTAATATTATAAACACGAGAAAACTACTTTTCGAGCCCTGAAGAAAAATTTAATCAAATTCGAAACATCAGCAAGAGAACAATTGTTTTTTTAATGAAAAAATTGATCCTGTTACCCAACCAACCTTTTTTCAGAAAAATTATTGGATCACTAAACTAGTTAACTTTCATTCAATAATTTGTGTAGTTTGGGGCACGAATTCTAAGTGATAGTTTGATTTTTCTTTGATTCAAAATTGGTGAGGGATATCAAGTGGATTGTTTATTGAAAAATGAGAAATAAAATTTTCTATGTTTTTATACCACTTGCATTTGTAACCAATATTAATGCAGTGTTACTCTTGCTACAAGAGTTACGATTGAAATTTGTTGATTCATCTTCCAATATGAAAAAAAAAATCACGAGTAATATCAGTGTTTTTTGAATCTGTAAAACTACTAGATTTTTTCCTTTATCAATAACTTGAAATGAACCAAAACAAATGTATAGATGCTGTCAGTCACGT
This sequence comes from Leptinotarsa texana, assembly GCA_015342105.1. NCBI lineage: Eukaryota > Metazoa > Arthropoda > Insecta > Coleoptera > Chrysomelidae > Leptinotarsa > Leptinotarsa texana. Next base: position 7,940 of record WOGN01004525.1, read on the forward strand.
GTTGATGACACTGTCAGTCACGATCAACTGCTAGAAGTATTGGACAGCATGGGATTCAGAGGTTTACCGTACTCACTACTGTGCAGATATCTAAATCAAAGAAAACAATGTGTGAAAATTAAAGACGCGAAGAGTGACCTTCACACTGTTGAATACGGGAACCGTTTTGGGTCAGCTACTTTTTAACATCTACCTGAACGATATTTTCTCACTGAATATGGAAGGTGATATAATCAATTTTGCTGACGACGCTGCAATTATTTATCAATCGGAATCATGGAATTCTCTGAAATAAAAAACAGAAAAAAAAATTCAAAGCGATAATTGAATGGTACGAAAGTAAATTATTGAGTATAGATATAACCAAACCATTTCACATTACGTTCACTTCGTATACCAAAAATTTACCAGATTTCAAATCACTTTCAATAAAATACGATGACGTAAAACTTTCCGTTTCATCAGTAGGTAAATTGAAATACCTTGATTTATAAATTGATGCTCATCTAAAATATCCTATTTCGATACTTATCACCCTATTCACGACGAAGATATATACAAAAACATAAAAATCATAAGAATTGGTCCAGCTGTTCTTCGATTATTTCATTATTATACCAAAGTAGTGCTGGTCAGGTCCTATCCCTCAAAGTTCCGATACATTCGTGTGGGCGCGCCAGTATTATCAACCAACGACCACTCCCACACCGTGGGACAAGTGATCAATGAGTCCAAGAATCATGTGCGCTGAACAAGAGCAGTGAGCCCAGAATGACAGCCTTCTGCATCTGTTCGGCTAAGTTTTTGTCTTCGTGCGGCAAGCTGGTATGATTTTGAAATTCGTGTATAGAGAGAGCATTATTACGCCAAGGACTCCAATAATCCGAACAACCAACTTGACAGTGATCCGGATAGAGTCTGTGGAGTTCAAAGAGAAAATCTTGATATTTTATCCATTATTCCTCCTTTTTTCTGACGATATTCGTCTCGTCAGGAGCTAAAAACTCTACGACAAATATCGTTTTGCTCTGGTGGTCGAGAAGTACTAGATCAGGCTTAGCTTGTATGATCCTGAGGGTGGAAAACGAATAGTTCCAATAGATTCGGCACTTCTCATATCCCTCGGAGCATGGGGCAACACCGGAGTCTCGTCAATACCGTTAGAGTGCCGTAGATGGTAATATAGCACTCTTAAGGCCACGTTATGTCGGCATCTCGCGACTGCGGTAGAAAAAGATATTGAGGACACCATCCTGGCAAGCCATGATGAACCCATCAGTTTCCGACTTCAGCCCACTGACCTGAGGAAAGCGAAAATCAGGTGCTTTGATAAGCAACGGTCTTCAATGTTATTGAAGAAGACCCCATGCATTGGCTTATCCTTGTGTTTCCGCAGAAGTGGAGTAATATATGCGGCTTTTATTCGAGATTTTTGCTGAATGTATTCCAACTCGGTGACAGAGTTGGTCACCTTGTTCAGTGTCGAAAACTAAATCGAGTTCATCAGCTGCTTGGGCAGCTGCCCTGAATATCCAATTCCTGCTCTCTCATGGTCACGGACCATGCTGAGAAGGGGATCCGAACTCTCGACGAATTTACAGGCTATATCCAGTACCATTCTGTCATGTAGACACTCCAAGCTCAAAAGTCCACGGACTCCTGTTGTCGAGGAAAGTACAACCGTGGAACGAACGTTTTGGGATGCAAACTCATATAGAGATGTTTCATTTTTCGGGTCTTTACGTCGAGTTGATACAGCTCCTCCCGATTCCGCTCCACTACTCCAAACGAGTAGAGTAAGAATGAAAAGCCAAGCATATTTATTGCAGCAACTTTGTTCTTCCCTTATAGTTCCGATGACCAGTTCTGTCGAAATTTGTGCTGATACTTGCCGCGGAGAGAGTTCTTCACTGCTGTTACCTCCTATTATTATTATTATTATCTTTATAAAGTGGCACATTACCTAAATTGATCCTAATAGACAAAATAATGTTTCAAAATCAAAATTATCATATTGACACAATAACATAATGAATGTAAGAATATGAGAAGAATAATTAAATGTTGAAGCTTTAATTTTTGAACAAGTTACTTATTCTGAAGGAACATAAAATACAACTATACAATATAAAATGTACGTGAAGAAAAGAGATATTTCGCTGCATTATGATTCACTTTTTCATGATCACCTCCATGCACAATTTCGTATAAAATTACTCCGAAATCTACTGTATCTACGCCACTGAAAGAAGTGTTATTTTATTCTGTGTTGACTGAGGGTTTGACTCGATCTATTTTGAAAGCTTTTTTAATTCCGACCAAAGGTATTCGTCCGTAAATTTATTGAATAATATGTTTTTTCACCTGATCTCGGCATCTCGAACGCGCCAGTATTTTTCTTGGCGTTCATAAATTTTTAAATTGAAGCGGACACGTTGGGAACTGTTATTTCTTGGTTTCGCAAACACGTTGTCGCGTTGAAACAAACACATTTGTAGAATATCCGAAGATGTTTAGAATGGAATGGTTTCATGAAACACCCGTTTAGGGTGTCTTAAATGGCATGTTTTTTATTCATGGGTGGTTTTGTAAATTTGGCCAATATGTCGATTCTCATTAATACAAAAAGTAATGTTAACGCTATTAGTTGATTCTTCGCAATTTCATCAATTTTTGATATTCAGTAAAACAGGATATCAATTCAAAACTTTTCATCCTGAATATCTCCCAAACAGGAAATCGAATGAAAATTTAGTCTAATTTGTGAAATCACTCAGGAAATATATAATATGCAGACACGTGTTGACAGGTGTTTCTAGCTCATTAGCTGTCATCAGTGCAGTATAGCCAAGACAACATAAATAAACGGAGACACCAACAGAAACCAGTCACACTTTTTGGTTTCGGTCGGGTTATCTCCTGTTAGAGCTATCACTAAAGTCACCACGAGGCAGCTTCAGCTACCTGCATGACATCTGGATCCAGTATACAATAGTTTAGCGAGTGAATTTGATATAATCAAAAGCATTCTTATGTTTAAATTGACAGGATATATTTTCTGCTGAGATTAATTTTTTGAGAAAAAAAAGTTTTCTCCATTTTGATTAAAATAAATGGGTGAATCTTTCAAAGAAGGGAAGAAAGAAATCAATTCCAAAACCCAATACAAAGATGTGAAGATCATGATAAGACAAAAAGGAACACTTTTTTCATGAAGACTTTAAACTACACGAGGGAAAAAATACTTTCTAAACAAATACTTTCATATAAACGCTGAAATATACGAAAAACACTTTCGTCTTTTAATCATTAATCTATCTTTTTCAAATGGGGTGATACCAAAGCAATGGAAGGAAAGTAATATAACACCTGTCTTTAAATCTGGAAATAGAAAAGATCCTAGTAACTATCGACCAATTTCAGTTACAAATAATTTAGCAAAAATTTTTGAAAAATGTTTGAATTCTAGACTTATGGAATTTTTGAGAAAAATCAAATAATATCAAACAGGCAATTTGTTTTCAGAAATAATTTAAGCACACAACATGCCATAATTGATCTTACAAAAGAGATTTTTGACTGTTTAGATGAGTCAGAGGAATGTTTATGTATATTTCTCGACTTAACAAAAGCTTTTGATACAGTGGGTCACGAAATGTTAATAGAAAGACTAAATGAGGCAGGCATTCGCGGTCCAGCATTGAACATTTTAGAACACTATTTGAAACACAGATATCAGAGAGTAAAAATTGATCACATTTACAGCACACCACTTGAAATAACAACAGGAGTACCGCAAGGAACAGTTCTAGGCCCAATTCTTTTCCTTGTTTGCATCAACTTGATAGCAAAAATTGAAGATTTCCAAGGACATTTTGTTTCATACGCTGATGATACGGCAATTTTGTTTACTGATAATAACTGGGATAATCTATTTAATAAAACTGAGAAGGATCTTATAAAAATTTCACAATGGCTAAATTATAGCAAGTTGTATCTGAATACGTCTAAAAGTAAATTTATAACATTTTCTACAAATGTCGACACTCGACCAAACAGAAATTATATTATGCTTCATAAGAAAACATACGCACTCAACCAAATTGCAACTGTCCATCTATTCAAAAAACCAGAGAAATTAAATATCTTGCCGTAATTATCGATCAACACCTTAAAAGGAACGCGAATACCAAATATGTAAACAATAAAGCTAGGCAAATAATTCGAAAATTTTACATACTCAGATACATTTTAGACAATTGTATCCTAAAACTTATATAAACATCTTTAATTGAACCATTATTCAGACACTGTTCAGTAATACGGGGTGGATCATATAATAATGCATTACAGAATTTGAAAAATACTCAGAACTGTATACTAAAAATAGGTTTCAGAAAAAATAAATGTTTCTCCACTAATAAGCTTTACGAAGACCTAGATATCGTTAACATTAACAAACTACATATGCACCAATGCTTGCTATATATGCATACAAATACAAAACCAACTATAAATCCCAATGAAACTATTCCAACCCGATTCATTACGAAACTATCAAATGATATAACATTATTTAAAAAAAGTCACTCCCAAAATTGCCTTTTTTACATAGATCCGAAACTATATTACAAATTACCACTTCAAATAAAAAAAAAATATATAAACTCAGTTCCCTTTGAACACCAAATAAAACAAATGATTAATGAAAATAAAATATACCTATAAATGCATGAATAAAAAATGCATGATTGAAAAAATAAAAAAAATATATGAATAAATGAAAATCAAACGAAATGAACGAATAAAAAAAATTGAAATATAAATGAATGAAGGGAAAAAAATTAAAAAGCGCTCCTCAAATTCACTCATTTCTACTCAATTTTTTATACACTGTTTTGAAAAAGAAACTATCTCTATGCACAATCAGTTTGCACCTCTCCGAACATTTAAACATTAAAATAAAAAAAAATATTTTCCTCATACAGAAATATGCACTACAAGCATTTATGCTTAGGCAATTTCTGTACAGGATTATATTATATATATATATTATATTATAATATTATCTGTAACAACAATATCAATTGTAAATATGACAATTATGGAATGGATGAATAAAGTTTTGATTGAATGATTGATTGATATTTAGTTATCTCTGACCTGGCTATACTGTACAGATGACATCTAACGCACCTGAAAGACGTGTGAGTATATTTATGCGGTTTGCATATTTTCAGGAGACAAACCATTGAAGTGTAGGAGTTGTTCAAAATCTTTCACTCAAAGTGGTGATTTGAATGTTCATGAGTGAATTAATTCTGGGAAAATACTTTCTCAGTGCAAAATCTGTCCAAAATCATTCATTCAAATGTGCCATTTGAAAGATCGTGAAAGAACTCATACCGGAGAAAAACCGTTTCAGTGTACAGCCTGCCCAAAATCTTACACTTACATTGCTTCTTTGTAAGCTTATGAAAGAAGTCATACTGGGGAATATGTTCAAAATGCTTCATTTATGATAGCAGTAGTTAAGTTCACGAGAGAATTCATTCTGGAGACTATCCATTTTAATACAGCATTTATAAATCTTTCATTCAAAATGTTACGAAATATCGCGGAGCCATGCTGAAAATAAACAATCAATTCGTCTAAGATCATTTCTTAAGGAGATTCAGTTTATAGATTCAGATACAAACTCCTACTGGTTAAATATGCAATTAATAAAAATACTGTTTCATTATTTTTGTTCAAGTGTTGTTTCGCATATTTACGTCAAGATTAATAGGTATCAATAGATATGAGGCCACCACCACTTCAACTGAGAAAAATAATTAAAAAATGATAATTAGGAGTGCATTCCATAGTGTTACAATATTTTTCATTCACATTAATTGCTTCCAGTTTGCCAGTGGGCGACATGAAGATACAACAATGAAAAATCCGTTGTCTCCTTTGATGGCTAATCTGTTCATGAGCAGATTAGAAATGGAAGCAAGGGAAGGGTTCGATGGTTGGATTACTTTCCACGATACAGGAGCCGATACGTAGATGATGTATTTGCCATTTTCGATACGAATACGAA
>WOGN01004526.1:0-14023 GCA_015342105.1 Leptinotarsa texana
CGTAATAATGACCAAATTCAACGCCAGAACCACAGTGTACAATGACTGCATGAAGAGTATAATAGTGGTTTGCTAGGTTGAAATGTTCATCTATTTCAAACATTCCAAAGAGTTTCTTGCTTCCGTTAGAGGTTGTGTCTTGTTTGAAAATCATCAGTGTTATTATTAGATGATGATAATTATAGAATTTTCACAACAAATGTTATTGAATTTGCGTTTCGCTACACGGTAGCTTCTTCAGTTGGGTATAGCTGGATACAATTTATCATCAGACCACGCTTCAGAATTTTCAACAGTTGAAAATATCAATTACTCCACTGAATAATCTTTTTCGTATCTGCCCCTTACTCAGGAATACATCCTGAATAAGGCCCTGCAAATGATATTGATACGTCATACATTTCCAAATTTGGGCTTTGACAGAGGTTTATATAGTTAGTTATCTTAATTTCGATATGCCGACTTCGAACCATTTTTTAAATAAGAGCTCTCACTGATAGAACGCAAACGTGAATAGTTTTGTATTCGTTTTTCTCTTGTGCGTCAGGTATTGATGACGCATATATTCGAGAGCATTCTACAACATTCCAGAACATTCTGAAATATTCTTAAATGTTGTGGAATGTTTGGAACTTTTGAAACAATTCCAGAATATATCGTATCATTATGGAATAATCAAGGAAGTTATTAGGTGACAGCTATCTATCTCTCGCCTTACTTTGAGGTCGTGAGTGAGGTCGTGAGGTCGTGAGTTCCGCCCTCTAGAAACTTATGAGAGCATTCCACAACATTTCAGAACACACCGGAAGATTCTTGAATGCTGGGGAATAGTCGGGAATGTTCGGTAACATTCAGCAACATGCCAAGTCATTGAGGAACATTCCAGAATATTCAGTGATATCGTGAAATAATCTGGAACGTTGTGGATCATTCGAGGTATTTTGTATAGGTGGGATTACCCACCGTGGGCCACTCATAATTTGAAGTTTTTTTTTTCAACTACCTCAATGACTGCCTGATGACAGCAATATACAGCAAAACAAAAGTATGTTCACAACTAGTAACTACCCAAAGACAATACAATGCGACCTTAACCTTCAAAATACTCCACTACATAAAAACGCAGTTGCATTATTCTTCATCACACACCTGACTTCATTTTGTCGTGCGATATTATTGATTCATAAGGTGCCAGTTTCAATTATTTGGTGTGAAAGGCAATTTCAATGTGCATGAAAGGTAACTAACGTATTCGATAAGGATTCATATCCTATCCGTCCAGAGAGATTCTCAGTTACAATATTTATACATAAACATTATTTCGAACATCAAAATGGGTATAGTAAGCCATCCTTGAAAGATAGACGCCATTGCGGACTTTTTCATAGGAGAAGAACAAAATCTAGTGATTTTTTTTAGATCTGGCCACGCCCCGACTTATCACAGATAACATCGTCATATTCCACAAATCCACATGAAATATCGATCAATTATGCATATAAACCTTCATCTCCAATCATTCCATCCATTGGTGAAAATCATATGAAAATCCGTTTGGTGGTTTTTAAGTCAATCGCGCTCAGAGAAAGAGAGACAGAGACACGCGAAGGGGGTTAGGTTAGGTCAAAAGTGAAAGGGCCTATTAGACCCTCCACCGCAACCCTCAAGGGTTCATTGTGGCTCACACCTATTCAAACTCAACCAAATGAACACAGCTTCCAGATTAAGCCGATTAGTTTATATGGTGAGTGATCTTTCACATCAGATGGTAGAAGTGTGGTTCTACCAAACTCTGAAAACCTTATTCGGTCCGCAGCGGGGCAGGCACACTTTCTTCCGACAGTTCGAGTCTCTGCATATGATGATTTAAATGATAGTGACTTGTGAGAAGGCCTGTTAGATATCGTAGTTCATCCCTACAACTGTTTGGTTTCAAGCTTGGACGTGGCGGGGGACTTTAATTCAAATTATGTTTTGATATTGTTCTAATACGTGAAAATTCTCAGTTGAATCACACATAAACATTTATAACACATATCACTGGTCAGAAGTATTTAATAACAACACATTTCAACAGAAATACTAAAAACGCTTGTTCCTACCTCGCATCTAATGAGAAAACCGACGATGTTGTTTACAGTAGTAATAGATAGTAATTACCGCATTTTTTCGCCGGATCGCTGCATGTGCAATAACTCTCCGTGAATGCAATTTAAGTGTTGACTTTGATAACGAATTTCATTTTATATTGGAAAGAGAAGCGGAAATTGAAGCTTAAATGATGTAACAGTTTATGCGCATCTGGTGCGGGCATATCTCTTGGCGGCCCGATGATTTGTTGTAATTACTTTCGGAAAAAACTGTGTACTAGCAGGATGAGAAAGTACCAGGTGAGTCTCGACAAGAGTGGTATTATCAGTGAATAAAAAACGTACCTTAAGTATTGAATGAAAATGAAATTCAAAAGGTGTTTTTTGAATACCACAACCGGTTTTTTTGCTGCTTTCTGCTGTCTTTTCACGAATTTTGGAAAAATTCGTGAGAAGAACTCACAAGTAGGAAAACAGATAGTGGCAAAATGGTTAGTTATGGAAAGTCACAAATATATGTACATACTCAAATAATCATTTATTTCTCTCAAAATTATTTTATCCCAAAACTGCAGTAGTACCCAATAATAATTATCATGATTTATAGAATGAAGCTAAAACTAATGGTCAGAGCTAACTGTCGGTCAGATTAGTTCTGACCCATCCGACAAAAATTGATAATTTTCCATCACCTTTGATTTTTTTCGAACTTTTCCAGTATATCTACCAATATCTTCGCCGGTAAAGAAGTATAAATAGTAGAATATCAAATCAATCCACTTTACCAGGAAAAGGAATCTGGATGATTCAACTCCACTTTCACTCAATGGTGAGGTTATTTTATTTGCAAAGGTAGTGGAATATCATGGTTTCATATTTGATTGAGAACTTTTTTGAAACGCTCACTTTGAAAAAGTTTCACACAAAGCCAGAAAGTTTGTCAAAAAATATGTAATGAATCTATTGGATACATGAGATGATTTCAAACCAATGATCATGAAATTTATAAAACAATTGATTGGTAGCCGAAAGCTTTACATCAAACGGCTACAGAGACAAACTTGTCTGGCTATCTGTGGTGCCTTTAGTAACACATTGTCAGCGGTCAAGAAGAAACTTCTAGACCTCTGTACACAAGAGTACAGAAATGGCTTATGCAGAATGTAGCGAAATGTTGTATGACACTGGAAATCACAGCATTTTAGAAATTACTTCTGCCTAAAACTGCCAATTACTAACTGTCCTGGTACCGAGCAGAGAGTCCCGAATCTTCCGGGAGAAGGTATTATTAAGAGCAGAAAGTTGTTGGTTCACAGATGGATCAAAAACACTTTCAGGTTTTAATACAGATGTACACCAGATCAGCATCAGAAGAGAAATATTAACTTATCTAGGGACCTACGAGAATGTATTGCTACGTGATTCTGGAAGCTCTTGGCCACTACTGAATAATATCTGAATTGGAAAATGCTAAAATAGGCTCTCCTCAATAGAACAACTAAATAAATTATCTCTGGTCTAGATTCCTAACCATATTGGTCTGGAAAGTAACAAAGCTGCTGACACTCTTGTAAGAGAAGGTGCTGCAAGCGGTTTCATCGAACGGTCATTGTCATCGGCTCCAACTTTGCCAAACAAACACTGTACTGTATTGCAAAAAGAGTTTTGAACTTCTGACAAAATCTATCACAATTGGTTCATTCCTGGGCATTTCTACATATTTTGAAGTATAATATCAAACAATCCTTAGACTACAGCAGAGATGAACCACTAACAGGTCTACTTCATGATACTGAATCCCATGGTATGAAAAATTCTGATTACAGTAAGAAGCTGTCATGTCAAATGAAATTATCAAATATTTGCATTATCATGGGGCAGCATCAGAATGAATTTGTACACCTAGTAATTCATCGTGAATTCCTGCTGATTGGAAAGCATAATATTTTGTTAATCTGGCAGCTAGCTGTGACCACTAGTTTCAGATTCATATGAAATAACACTGTTTCGTTCAAGATCTAGTGCTACAGTACCCGAAAAAAAAGTTAGCCGATGCTATTAGTCATTGCATCGGGTATTTAGGTTTTGTGATGAATGTACTGTTTAATGAAGAGACTGGAGGGTGCTGAAATGTAATGTACGCAGACTATGTTCTGCGTACTAGCCGGTGGCTGGTAATTCACTATCCGGATAAATAAATTGTCAGACGGGGATCTATTGAGTGGCCGTCTACAGCACCAAATTTCGACTTCTTTCATCAAGAACATCAGAAATTAGTCATCACTTCAGGTTTTGTGTTAGGATGTCTCAGTATAATAGTTAGGTTATGTTCGGAATATTTTTCTAACAATCAATATTTCGAAAATAACATAATAAGGACGGTTGGAAGAGTTGAAAAACAAACAAACTAATATGTAGGATGGTCCTTTCCAACAAAGGTTCTCTGGAACCTCTCCCTGTTTGAAACTCCTTGACATTTGTCTTTCATGAACTCATCCAAACATCATCACCGCTTGATCTATCGCTCTACTTCACTGTCTCTTTTATACTCTTCAACAATTCCTCTGTCAGTTTGAGTGGCAGTTTTTAAAATATCCTACAACTAAGTGAATTTTTTCTTTTAGTTTTCCCATTTCTCTGTATTTGGGTCTGGGGAAAGTATTTTTAATTGTATCCGTACCTTAAGGTGATAATGATTCTTCCGGATTGTCTTCAGTCGAAAAAAAATATTGTGAATAAGCTTATGATCTGATACTGCCCTGTTCTTCATAATATCGCGAACACTATATCTGAATTACAAATTATGGCGAAGGATCTGTCTAGAAAATTCTTGGTGGTATATAAGACCTCCAATGCATCGTAGACAAACAGTTAGTGAAAGAATTAGAACATGTTAATTATTCAGTGATTCAGTGCAGAAAGTGAAGTTTTCTGATCAAAAACGTTGGTGTTTTTTCAAAAATTGGAAGTTGTATGAAGTAGTCTTGAATAGGGTTAAGGATTAATAAGAGTGTGTATGATGAATTGTAGTCAAACTACTTAAAGCTGAAACAAAAGTTTTCAGCATTAGTATTTATAGTCTTTATGAACAAATAAATAAAATATAATCAAGTTTAATTATCATTTTGTCTTAAATCGATTCAAAATGAAAATTAGAGAAAATGTTTATTTGTCTAGTATTCAGATTATATATGAGGATAATGATTCAATATGAAGCCGTTTCTATACTCTTCGTCTGTTTCACATTTTTAAAGTTGTATTAACAAAACAATACTAAAATTACAAAAGATCACGAAAGTTATCATTTTCTGTCTTTTTGTCTTTACTTTCATTTCATCTCAAAGTTTGCTGCTTTTTGAGAAATGAACTTTTCACCACACAATAATACTTTTCAAAAATCATATTTTGATTGAAAATTTATTTTGCGTTCCTACGAAAAGGGCAAATTCTTGATATTTTGCTACCGAAATAGTTATTTGAGAAAATTGCTTGAGAATCGATGTTGACCGTACATACCAAATGTCAACACTGAATTAAAAGTTTCATTTGTTTTATGATTTTCATTACTTATTAGGTCCGATTTTAAATTAATGGTTCTGAATAGAAAGCTAAAAGAATTATAAATTTATTATAATGTAGGAATAAGAATGAAAAAATAATATTCATTATGAAAAAATTCAAACTATTATTATAGAGGCCACAGAGGCATCGGTCGAAATTAAATTACAAATAATGAAATGAATTCAATAGGAAACAAATAAAACACTTATACCAGAAATTAAATCCAAATATTATCTCTTCCAAGTGACCCGCGCTCATTTCTAATACAGTTCCATTTATTTTTATATTATTATTGATCACTCTTCTAAGTTCTGTAATACTCTGTCGAAATTTTTTTTCGTCAACTATTCATTGCCCCCTACAGAAAAATCCGCAAAAGTTCACTCAAAATAAACCTTACCGGTAAACAACGTACCCACATAAATTCATTTTCTTTTGTTCAATCAATACAGCATTGTACGTTCAACATTCGAACTTCCACTACATCTCCAAAGATTTATTGTGACTCACACCTGAACAAAACTCAACCAAATAATCCTGGCATCCTAACGAAACCAATTATTTATTTGGTGATCTTATAGGTCAGTCATTCAACTATGACTTTCTAATTTGTTTTTACTCAATTGATTCAAGTTTACTCTGTTTTCTCAAATATTATTCAACTCATACAAAAGGTACAATTGGTGTGAACAGAAGATATTAAAAGATATTTACTAGTTGCAAACCCTTGTTCCCTTAGTATAAAACTTCTCCCAGTGAACATTAGTTCTTAATATACTGTCCAGGCCTGTAACGAAATGTATACATATTTTTTATGCTTGTTTAATTATCAGAATATGTGTTTGTGTTTTACGGGACATCCGCATTCAAATTGTATCTCAATCTGATTCTCTGAAAAAAATGCTGGTCGAACCTTTTGTCTAATGAACCATTACATAATTTCTACTCCCGCAATATTTATTTTAGTGATATTTCTTTCACAAGAAGCTACTCTCAAGGTCCGTCAACTTCCTGTGGCGTTTGCAGCGTGAATAAATATTTGACGAATGTAGTAAGTTTGAAAAAATGTGGAAACCAATGAATCATGTTGTCTCATTCGTTTCCTTGATCGGTATTATTTCGTAATATTGACAAACTAGATGGAACTCATACAGAGCAATCAAGGTCAGCCCTTGAGATGGATAACATCTTCAGTATATAAAAAAAAGCTTCAAAAAAAGGGTTTTATGAATTTTGTAGACAGAATATTTTTCTTTCTCCTTTCATAGTCTTGTTCATGTGGCAGTGGCGAGTTCGATTAAAAAAATTAGGCAAAATTCATTTCACCCATCATACAAAAAATAGGGTCTAGTATTAAAAAATTCGTGGGTGAAGTACTCTTATCCAACTCATGTTCAAATCAAAAAGTTGGAAACAAAACTGAATTTCTGAATCAAATAATGATATGACAATGGATCTCATATTTTACAAGATTTTTGCGATGGCAAAATGAGACAACTTACATTTTCGAACAAATCACGATTAAACATTTTTGGAAATCTGTTTTAAACAGCTGTACCTCTCTTTCTTCTCACTACGAACGATAACATTCAGAAATTCAAAATTGTACGAACCAAGAATTACTGAAGTCTTACTTTTAACGTGCACTTTCTAGCACGGAACAGATTCATAATTCACTACCTCCAGGCCAATCACATATAGGCAAATTCATAACTTTACAGTTGTATTCCAAATATTCATTTTGAAATGCATAGTTTCTAAGAAGAAAGGAGAATAAAACATTTATAATTTCCACTACTTGGTCACTCAATGAGAAAATTGAAGTGATTATATAAACCCAAATAGCTTTGTTATTCCTGATGTGAGTCTTAAGAAAGTATAGTAATCTACTCGCGAAAAATGGGCATTACCTATTCTTACGAGTAATAACTATGTACTATATATATACTATTTTACTATACTATTTTTTGCACAATAGTAGGTACTTACCTAAAGTTTTAAATATTCAAACTTCTCAATCTATTTGGAAAAGTTCTTGTTTGGGTCCTGGTACACTTCTTTTACTAATTAGTAAATTTCAAAAATTTTGTTTTTATCGCCGAATTTGTTATGATAGTCGCTACCAAAATTGATGAAAAAAATTAGATATCAATATTGAGAAACAAAAAATGATTATGGAAACCAATGGAAAAAAGTCGTATTGTTTCCTACCAGATCATAATGAACATGAAACAGTACAAAAAGGTTATGGGCCTTATTTCCATATTATTCGAAGTGGAGGTGGTGAAACTGACTAAAGAAGTCCGTCAATTTTGTGTGAATCTCTCAAGAAAGTACATTCGTGATCTGAAAACAGAATTTCCATTTCTAATAGGCAGTTTTGTCTAATTCAACCATGTAAATTTTACCCTTTCTGAGATAACAGTAGTGGCATCAGCTAAGAAAAGGTTTCTATAGTGAAATAAGTACCTAAGCTAGGTTCATAATAGTTCAGTAATGTCTGTACTATTCACACTTCATTTTTATTTCCTCACATTTTCATTAACAAAATTTTTACTTCAATCATTCATTTTAGAAATTCATGTAGAGCAATCTCAATATAATATTTCCATCCAATCATTTATTTGGTTTATTTAGCCCCGTGTTGGTTTTGTAAAATAGCTCTCAGTTAGACTTTGCCAACAGTCCCATAATAATAAGAAGAATATAAGAGCATAGGCTTTCACGGTTCATGCAAGTTGGTATCCCGTAATCGAATAGAATTTGTAATACCAAATGTTGACTGCTAAAACGAAGGAACAACCAATTGAGAAGCAGCATTATTATCTTCATTTCAATTATGTTTGGAAAATATTCCCTTATCCTTTCAACTGAGGTTCGTCAGGAGGACGAATGGTTCAACACTCAAAGTGTTTGGTTACGACATGAAGATCAATGACCTCCATGCCACTCTGGCCCTGTGTACCCCTTCCTGACTGGGGTATTTTATGATTAAACTGTACACTTTTACGGACGTCGTGAGGCCTCCACTCAATGGAGTGACTGGGCCTTCTAAATCGGGTGGGTCGTCAATAGTGTAATCTACAGCTTCACTGACTAGTACGTTTTCATGAGTTTTCGCCAACCCGAAAACCCTCTGATTCCTTCACTGAATGGACTGCTTTATAGTCAACAGCTTCAAATATCTGCGGATGGCTTCATTCCACACGAACCATGGAGCATTCACCAGCATTCGTAAGATATTATTTTGTAATCTTTACAGAATGGAAATATTTATCGGGGCGGTTTGTTCCCAAGCATCTGAAGCAAACATGACAGGCTTGAATGTCGCGGTTGTCATTCGATCTCCCTGCCTGAGATTGTACTTTTATGTGGAGAAACGTTTCGTCTTCCCAAGTCTATCGCCTGAGTTTTATCTGGATTCACCCGAATCTTTTCATCCAGATACCAGCGTTTGAGGTCGTCCAATGCAAGTTGCATGTAGACAACCTCCAACCAATGAAAGAAACGAGGAGAGCCGTACCATCGGCGTGATTGAACCTAGGAAGGTCGCTCACATAAAGGCTACAAAGTAATGGAGGCAACACAGCTCTCTGAGACACTACAGCTTGGATATCCCTGCCAGGAGACAGGGTTCCTTCAATTTCAGGGCGTGGTGGGGATGGTGAAGATTGTCCATACAAATGCTCACTTCTGATTGGTCCGAGTTTGTGGTATATTGTTTAGATTCGTCCACGTTGTTTGCAGGTATGCTGCTGGTGATATATCAATAGGAGATATTGTGCATATCAGCCCTTCTTTATTTCTGGATATCACGTAGTGTTGACCTGTATACCTTCTTCTTTTCTGTATCTCTCATGTTTTATATATTCAATTTAAAGAAGTCGTCAATAATTTCCAATATGTTCCATACTCCCGACTCCATTTAATGATTTTTTTTGTTGTTTCAGTGCCACGCGAGAGTGCGCGAATTGTTGGTGCTTTGAGCGGAGACGGGACGGGAGGTCACTTGGTGGCTTCTCCCGTCAGGAAGGAACGGTTCAAAAAGTCCAAGAAGGAACTTGCCGAGGAAGCCGCCCGAGTTCTCAAACAGGTCGATCAAGTGGACTGCGTTTCGAAGGAAAGCAGTAAGTATATTCATCTTCACCTATACAGAAATAACGAATTACAGGATTAATTGCAACGATAGAGATGATAAATATGTAGGATTATTGAAATTGGAAATTCGAAAGAAAACCCTTGTATTAGCCTACATTATTTTATTGGCTTTTTTTATTCAGATTAGATTAGGTCCAAAGTGAGTGGGTTTATTCTACCCTCCACCGTAACCTGCAAAGGATTATTGTGGCACACACCTATTCACAATCGACCAAATAAATCCAGCTTCTCACCGAATCCGATTAGTTTGTATGGTGAGTTGTCTTTCAGGTCAGATGGTGAGAGTACGGATCTGCTGAACCCTAAAAATTCGGTCTCCAGCGGGGCAGGTACAAAGTATGTACTCTGCTGTTTGATCATTTTCCAAACAGAGGCGACGCACACTGTCTTCCGACAGTCCGAGTCTCTGCATATCATGATTCAAATGACAGTGGCCTGTAAGAAGTTAGACATCGTAGTTCATCCATACTGTAGTACAAAAACTATTTGGTATCAAGCTTCGAAGCATGAATAAATGCTTTGAAGTGAGCCAATCCTGGAAGATTCTGCCAGAAGTCTATAAATCTTTTAGGTGTTCAATCTTTGTTTGGCAAAGTCTGAAGCGATTCCAATGATAGGTTCTGGTACGATGAAGCTGCTTGCAGTACCCTCCTTTGCAAAGGAGTCAGCAGCCTCATTGCCTTCTAGGCCAGTATGGCCAGGAATCCAGAACAGAGACAATCTGTAAAGTCTTTCTATTGGGGAGAGTCGTTTTTGGCAATTTGCTACCAATTTAGACGTTGCTCGGTAGGAGTTTCCAATGCCGCTTGAGAGGAAGATCAGACTGGTCTTTGATCTTCCTTTTGAAGATGATTACACGTGTCGAGGTGTTAAAATAATGGTTTAATGTTGGGAAAAAACTCTATTAATATGTATTACTACACCAAAGTTTCGAAACAGTGCATCACAGGTACATTGTGTATTATTATTATGTATTAAAATTAAAGTACGCTTATATATTTTTCTGATATTATATCCATGTAGTTAGACTAATCAGCTTGTTTGGAAGTTCAGAAGTCTGACACTGATACTTCTGCAAAAAATAATAATTGTATGTTGAGCAACACAGGAAAGAATGAATGAATGATTATTGAAAGTTTGAAATGGTAACATAACAAGACTTCAGATACATTCAGTAATGGAAAACCGTGGAATTAACTGTGGTTAAGGCTCCATACGAAATAGCCCATTGATTTCACTCCTTTGTAATTGAAGGTAAAAATCAGTCAGGTAGCAAAAAACTATAGGAAAAATAAGAAAATACCAGAAATCAATTTAATAACCTTCATTATGCACGGTAATGGTTCGTCTAGGTCTAGTGTGGAAACATCAGCATAGTTTTTAGAAATAGTCTTAGTTATTTCCTGATGATGTTGACTTGGTGAACGAAACGCGCGTCGAGAGACAGCATTTTTCCTCTAGTGAAGATGAAGTGTTTTCAATAGCTTGCTTCATTTTACGACGTAGAGTCCCAATTCCTCTTATCAAATAACTACTAGTATTGATGATAAAAAGCGCAAAGCTTTGAAACTATGACATTCCTCAAATTCCTGATGAAGACAATGGGCTTGTGTTTTCCAATGATAAAAATAGTATTACGTATTACCTTGTGCTATGATCACCAACTCCAGCGTAGAATGTATATCAAGTGACAGGCACTTGATATACAACAAATATGGCACAAAGCGCCCACGCTTTTCACAATAATACTAGTATTTTTCGTTCATCTCAACTTTTTGTTCGTCGTTCTTCAAAAACGTGCTTTATAGTTTTTTAAAATAAATTTATTTTTCATTTTTCAGTTTCGTATGCTATAAAAGCGTATTTTTTACTCTTTTTAAACTATATCCATTTTATCTAAACTTTGGCATCAATCAGCCGTATATTGTTTAGAAAAATGGCCATTGATATTTTCCGGTTCCAGAGAGGGAGCCTGAAAACCAGCTACCAAGATCAAGGCAGCAGGCGCGCAAAGGAGGGTTACAAATAAGGCAGCAGGTGCACGTGTTAATAAAAAAAAACTTTTTCCAAATGAAGAAATACATGTAAAGTGAGTTCGAATTATATCAAGGAGGTTACGTACAGTGCAATCTGCCCGCGAATAGATCAAGCAATAATGTCGATATATCAAGGAGGTTATGTACAGCGCCATCTGCCCGCGACTAGATGAAGCAATAATGTCGATAATTCTGTCAAACCCGATATGAAATGAAAAGGAAAGTTACAAACAAACATACATACAGGTGGAGCTAATATAGAGCGTGTAAAAACTGCTGTATTTTCTCCGGCTATCAGTTTCTCAGCTAGAAAAAAACTATTATCGCAGTTCGCTTGAATGAAGTCTCAATTAAATCGCGCTCTAACAGCCATTTTCCGCGACTTCATTCTTCTCCATCTATCAGCGTACCTGAAAACATTAAAGAAATGTCTTCAAGTTAAGTTTGCATATTTGCGTAATCATCTCGGAACGTCCGAGTATTTAGAACATAATAAGCGCGGCTAAGATGTACGGGCTAGAAAATGTGAATAATTCATCTCTGAATGGATGCTGTGGGTATACAAGTAACCTTCATTAAAAGTAATAAGTAGGTAGCATAAAGTCTTGTACGACTGTTGAATAAATTACGCGAAAAAATCGATCAGAATTACTGGTCGCGCATTTTTCTACTCTTGATTGGCTCGAATACGTTGCGGTGGGCGTTGAGATAGGGCTCGTTTCTGCAACTGTCTTTTTATGATCGTGTTTTGTTATATCAACAATTACTCTGAATGGAGCTACAGCATGTACCAAAAAAAAAAGGCGAAACTGTAGCCTCGAACGTCTTCGGGCATTTGTGAATAATTCGCTTTGTCTTTTTTCTCATCCTCCTTCAAACAAAACATTTAGGCAGCTTCCAAAGAAGGAAAAGTTGTAGTCAATTTCTCGGCTTTTTGTTGGAATTCCTAACAATTTTTTTATTTAAAAATGAAGAAGTACTATGCCAAAATTCTAGCGAGTTCACTATATTGAAAAATACCATAACAAATCAGATTTTATTGATTCAAACCTCAGCAGATATCCTTTTAGTTTCTTCTAAAAGATTATAATTCCCATCCTCCGAATCTGTCTGGATTTTCATATGAATTTCATCAATTGATGGAATGAGTCAGAAAGAAAATGTATGCGTAAGATTCATTGATGTTTTGTACACATTGGTTGAACTATGACGATGTTATTCCGGTGCAAAGTCGGGACGGCAGTGCTACACGTGCGAAGCCAAGGAGATTATTTCACAAGCACTTCCCGAATCACTTCAATTTAAGTATAACGAAACCAATCACTAGGTACATATTCTTCTTCTTTAATATATCTACCGAATGTTTGAAAAAATGCTCACATTCAATGTGGTAATTGGAAAGTTATTTGGACTGATATAATTTCATCAAACTGAATGAATCAGTTGCTCTAGGCATTTTATGTACTTTTTATGCACCCTTTACACCATACAATTTAAATTGCTATCTCCAGAATTGTTGCAGAATCTATACTTATAAATGAGTCACTCAACATTCAATCATCTCTGTTTCTCCATACTGGTAAGTCCCAAGAAGCTAAAATTTGGTGTAAAGGTGTTGCTTAGGTCTTAAATGCGCACTAAACAATATTATCTTTTCACTGTTCCTCCATGCCCTTGAATTTCCGCTGGATGAATTCACAGTAAGTATCAACATTGCACCCGTGCGAAGCCGGGGCGGTTCGCTACTTCAAACCATCGCACGATAACATGACTTCTAGCGGCCCCATATAATATATTAAAACGCGTTCCAACTGCGCTGGTTGTATTTTATGTGGTGAATCACTATGAAGAATGAGGTTGCATATTGTTTTGTGTTTTTTTTCAGGTATATCGGTACTCACCCATTTTAAACTTGAAACTGATGAATGTGAACATACTTATTTTAGGGCGAATTTTATGAAATATCCTTATATTAGTTGCAAAGTGATGTAGACAATAAGTAAAAGATTTTTGGGAAAGAAAGTTTTTGGCTTTCTACTACTCCAGCTTGGTACAAAAAACAAGGATGAGGAAATCTTCCAAGGAAGGAAAGGAAGTAATCAATTCTAAAATGAGTAACTCTATACATGGATGTGTAGATCATGCGAAGAAGTAACTTTCAGACACAAACTGAAAGAA
>WOGN01004527.1:0-14023 GCA_015342105.1 Leptinotarsa texana
TGAAAAATCAAAGAAGCCGCTACTTTATAGTAGAAGCGACAACGCCGCTTCGTCTAAAACATTTTAGGCGTGTAGGTCATATTGACTTATGCATACTGTGGAATTTTCATGTTGATCCGTGGAATAGTTTGCCAGAAACGGCTAATTAACGCTCATCATGAAAAGCCCTGTATAAAAATCTACATCTCAAGTTTGGTTTCGAAGGAAACAAATATTACCAGCAACATCAGATTTCACCGAAATTTCTTTGTCAACTGTACATAAAATAGTCAAAAACAAACCTTATGAACGCAAGACGCAATGTGATACAGGATTACTAAAACCTTCAGATGTTGTTCATCTAATAAAATCATTGAAAAAAACAATATACGACTGTTACAAAAGCAATGAGATTTCTATAACTGATATCATAATCATAAATCAATGATAAATCATAAAAAAGAGAAACACTATTTATGAATAAAATAGAATCATGAACAACGGAAAATGCCAGGTCATCAAAATGGGATCTACGATTGGTTGAGAAAAAGAAATTGATTTTTTTGAAAGTTACATTTGTGGGAATCTATTCCGGAGGCAGTTGATCATAGAGCCTACCAGCATTGTAACAGAAACTTTACTTGAATACTACGGTCGTTTGGGGATAGTAAGTTGACGTCGATTCTCGCAGATAAATTATTATTGTTCCGAAACATTTTCAATTTTATTGAAAGGTAACGTGGAGTTCCATATTCGAAAATTTTGTGAATAGGTGCCAGAAACTGAAGTTTGCGAAGTTGGTACAGACGTAGCTGTTTTGTTTCTTTATATGTTTTACTTATGTGACCAAAGAGGACCTCAAATATGCATTTTGTGCACGCTGTAGACGAATTTGATTTTCTGAGATAAGGGCAGAGCCGTAAATGTAATCACAGTACAATGATTTCGAAAATATCATGATTCGCAAGTTGTCACTTGTGTTGGGGTACAGATTTCTAAAAAAATTGAATGATGTTCTTGCCAACTGACTAACATGGTTTGTAAATCTCATGTCACTATCTAACCAGAGACCTAATTTTTTGCATTTCCTGGCAATAGGCAGTGGTTCACCCAGTAGATTAATTTCGGCTCCTCTCAATGCAAGTTTCCGTTTACTTTTTGGACAAAAAAAATACTTTGGATTTAAGTGTTTAACTCAAGATTATGCGAGGAAGAAGTATCAAATAACTCCTTCAAATCATTATGAATTATATAAATTTTCAGCAATATGAATTCATCTGCATATTTATGAATGGAAACTAAGTAATACAGTTTATTGTATGATTTTCACAACAAAAGAGTTTTATAAAAACCGCGACACGAGTTTCGCTGTACAATAGCCTCCTCAGGAGCGTGGAAGCTATACATCAATCCACCCTTTCGTAACTGTGTCATGAGTGTCATACCAAGATTTGTCCAAATAGAAAATTTGCCGTTGTTCTTGTCTATATTTAGTAATTTGTTCTAAGTATTTGTTACGCAATTCCACTATTCTTCTGCTTTCCATAGCTGCTTGACGTTTGTTTATTATTTCAAATCTAAATCCTAGTTTCTTTATCCAATTCTGAATAGTTTTGTCACAGCAGCTCACGTTATGGCCAGAAGTATTCAATTTCTTCCTTATGATTTCAGTTGTAGAAATAACATTGCTTTTGTAACAGTCGTATATTGTTATAAGATGAATATCTAACGGTAATCCTGTATCAAATCGCGTCTTGTGTTCACAATATATGTTTTTGACTATTTTACGTACAGTTGAGAAAGGAATTTCGGTCAAATATGATGTTACTTGTAATGGTTTGTTTCGTTTCCCTTGACACCAAACTTGAGATGTAGATTCTTATATACATTGAAAAATACTCTCTGTATTTCAATATTCAAATGATTCCGAATCGTCACCGAATAGACTGGTATCTCTTTTTGGCATTGTTCACCATCGCTATTAAAATCAATACACTGGAAAAACTTTGCGTTGTTATCACACTCGTTATTACTATTAGTACTTGTCCAAGGACAGCACATTTTAAACAGATAACAAAAATTTTGAGTAATTATAACTACCCCAATATCGAATTTCAACACTCAAATCGTGATCAGGGCCTGAACTGGACATTAATGACACGACGGCGATAACCATCCCCGTATTCCCCGATTTCTATTCGTCACCGTAACATGACTTCAAATTCAATTTTATGACTCTTCAGTCAATCATGAAACTCGATTAGTAAAAAGCATCCATTACGAACCGCCAATTCTGCAGTCCACGTGGACTATTTCACAGCCGGTTCATTTCCATGTGCAATATATCGTTAACTTCGACTATACTTTAGATTCTATTCGACTACGGCTTACCAGCCCGGATTTTGTTCTCTTTAATCGTGACTCCGCCGTTAAAGCCTATTTTCTTATACTTTTCAGGGTTTTTCGTGAATTCTTGAAACGAAGTCATCACGTTTTTTATCTTGTTTCAGGTACACCATCCCGACTTTCATTCAGGGATTCAAGCGTGACTTAGAAGAAGCGGACCTTACTGAAACTCTAACAGAACACAAATCTAGTATTTTAGGAAACAAAATGGAAATGTACTGGAAAGCTGAAGAGGAACGCGCTGCCAAAAAGAAAAAGAACCCTTCTTTGCAAAGGGTTTTGATAAAAGTTTTTGGATTAGAGTTTTTATTTTATGGAATCGTCCTAGCCTTAAGTGAATTAATCAGGTCAGTATATATATAGGGTTAAAATTAATTCAGTTAATATACAGTCTGTGAATTGTGGAAAATTTTCACATTATCCGCTGAACCTGATATAACAATTTAACGATTATTTCAGTTTACAACCGCCTCACATTAGATCAGATTGTTAATTCAACCATGTTTTTTTTCTACAGTTTCTGTTAAATTGTCATACAAATTATTGACCTCTTTTAATTCTAAATGTGGCAAACATTTAAGCCATCTTGATGCAGATGAAGTTTGACTACCAGATTTTCATACCTCATAAAAAAATATGTTTGAAATATATATTTACAATTTATTTTGTTTTCAGTTCCTTGAATATTACTGGAGTTTTTTCCCAAAACCAAATAGTGATCATCTTCAGTTTAATCTTCCTCTTGAAGATGATCACTTGGTGATCGAAACACGTGTCGAGGTGTTAAAAATAACGGTTTAGCATTGGGATAAACACCAATAATATTCATTACTACAATAAAAGCTCCAAACAGTGCATCACAAGTTTCAGTTTCTTCTTCAATTATTACATTGATTGCTTTGAAATATTCATTACTCTAATATGAGATATAATTTTTGTTTGAAAAATGAATGAAGAGAAATGTCAACTTCGATTTTTTTAAATTTATACCTCTCCATTAATTCTCTAAAGGCACTATGGTAAAGGAGTAAACTTGTTTTTCCCACACTATATTTATATTACCTGAATATTAGATTCATATTCATTTCAACTTTATCTTCACTAAACCTTTCGCTGTACTTAGTTTCATTTTTTTCAACTATAAGATATTTTTGTGAGAATGATGAAAAATAATAAATTTTATAATTTTCATAGTAAACAAATTTAGGGAAAAACATTTTATGGTTTATTCTTAAAAAACCAGTTTATAGGAGAAAAAAAATAAATATACATTTTGCAAGTGTAATAAACTACCACTGGCAGAAATAAATCTGAATATCTTTCAATCTATACACATATCTGATACTAAACACCGTTTTGAAATAACAAAAAGATCATTTTTTCAAAATTCAATATTTTTATGACAGCCAAGTATGAACAACATTATTTTTATTACTTCTATTATACTTTAAAATCAAAAAATTCATGAATGTTACAAGTTAGGCTAGGTTAGGTTAAGTCCAAAGTGAGTGGGTCTTTTCGACTCTTCACCGCAACCTGCAAGGGTTTATTGTGGTTCATAGCTATTCATTCTCTACCAAATAAACCCAACTTCTTAACGAAGCCGATTCGTTTGTATGGTGAGTGGTCTTTCAGGTCAGATGGTTCGGCTCTGCCGAACTCTAAAAACTCGATTCGGTCACCAGCGAGGCAGACACAGAGTATGTGCTCTGCTGTTTCATCATTTTCCAAACAGAAGCGACACACGCTGTCTTCCGACAGTCCGAGTCTCTGCATATGATGATTCAAATGACAAAGACCTCTAAGAATGCCTGTTAGGCATCGGTGTTCATCCCTACTGTAGTCCAACAGTCTTGGTTGTAGTCCAACAACGTTGGTTAGTACTTCGTCCACTAGCTGGAGTGACATTTTGTTGTTCGCTCCAACTTAGGAAGAGGAATGAAATACTCTGAAAGAATTCCTATTTTCAATTATGGAATATCATTGACTTTAGGTCGATGATCGCCACTATCAGGCACTGACGAGTTGCTAATGAGCCCGAAACCGGTCTGCAAGTGTGCCCTTTTCAATTGCATATGCAGGAAATTTTCTGTGAAGATTTCTGCACTGATACTTGTCGGAAAAAATCCAACGCCCTTCGTGGTATTAGCCAGGGGAGTAGTTGTTTTTTGATAGGCGTCAGTCCATTCATCCTACTGTGAGACTGGCTTGAACGTTTAAAGTTCATTTCTTTAGATTTGTAAATATTTCAAATAGAAATGTCATAAATAACATAGTTATTAATTTCAACAAGTATTTTTGATCAAATACCCAAATACACGCCACTGCAGGTAGTAAAACGACCCGAACGATATGTTTTTTGTGTTAGAAAAATAGGGTGGACTCGGTAAAGTATCATAAACCCGCCCATACCAACTGTGCAAATCATGGAGAAGTCACAAATCTTGTTTGAGTATTCGAGTTGGCGATTTGCATTTATGATGAACCTTTATTACACTTCACTATTAGGAAGCAAAGTGTACCAAATAAGCCATCAATATCCCTTGATACCAGAATATACCAAAAAGTCTGAATTGGTTTATATCTGGTATGATGAGAACTTCAACGTTCCCTCTATAATAAAATTAATTTACAATTTCTTGCAAATCGAAAAGTTTTTTTAGAAAAGTTATGTAATTTACAGCACAATTGAAAATCTAAAAATGGGTACACCTGAGATGACATTTCAACACAACACAAAAAGTGTAACTCATAACTGAAAACTGAAAAAAAAAATTCGATGATATACTGAGCGAAATAGTATTTAATTGAACGTTTCAGTTTATGTCCAATGGATTGTAATTGTGATAATTCAGAAAGGATACTCTTAAATGATATCAGGATTTACTGAGTTTAAATGAATTTCTAGATAAATTCAATTCATAATTTGGCGATAAATATTTCACTATTATATAATGAAATTGGTCTTTCAATCATTTTACTCTTTTTACAGATTATTGCAGCCTATATTTTTGGGAAATTTAGTGAGATATTTTGATATGAAAAGAAGCGCAAGTGCCCAGGAAGGGTCCTTCGGTGCATTAAAACTTAATGGTTCTACTGTTGAAGCTTTTGTTCAAAAAGAAACGTAACTATTAATCTGGTGTAGTTTAGAAGTAGATTTTTCAGTATTCACCTTCATTTTGCTTGGGATTTTATTTTTTGCCTTTTTTTGCCTTTCTGGTTAGCTCAATAGTTACTGATAGTTGATAGATTAGACTTCAGAAGAAGTCAAGTTAGTTAAAAAATGTATACTGACATGTTTAGTATAACTACTCTGGATGACATTAAAAGTATTTTGTATTTTGTTTCGTGATGATATCTGTAGGGAAAGTTGGCCACATAGAGTAAACAAATAATCTCCTATACTCTAGTCTGTGGAAATTACCAACAAGGCAACCTATGCTTGACAAGTCAATTAGGTCATACGTTTGCGTACAGTACACTATACTCCATTCCTGATCTAAAGCAAATTTGAAAGTGACTGAAGATTTTTTCATGTACCGCAATGTGGCAACATTGTGATTCGTGTTTTATGATTAAATTGGATTCTGCAAATCCATTCACACAGAAATCAATAGCGTAAATTTCCGCTTGAAATACTGTCGCATAGATTTACATAGACAGGTTAATATGTCTGTCCTGGGACTGCGATTGTGAACACCTGCACTAGAATCTCTAAGTGTTTTTGATTCGTCTATGAAGCCGCATCTATCTGGTCTTGATATTTTCTCCTCCGTAGGATTTAATCCTCTCCGCTCCGAAACAGGAATGTAAAAATCAGTTCAGAGTTGGCAGATGGAGGCATTAAGTTGGAGGTAATTCCCAGAATACTCTGAATTTCAGTGTTACCCTTTTTATGCAATTGGCAATATTCACTTTTGTATATGTGGTCCATCTAGCCTCTTTCTAGGAAGATGTGCAGTGGGGATAGGTCGATGGCCGCTGACAGTG
This sequence comes from Leptinotarsa texana, assembly GCA_015342105.1. NCBI lineage: Eukaryota > Metazoa > Arthropoda > Insecta > Coleoptera > Chrysomelidae > Leptinotarsa > Leptinotarsa texana. The sequence continues at coordinate 6,379 of WOGN01004527.1, forward strand.
TGGTGCTGATAGCACCAGGGATAGCTGCATGCCAGAGAGCTCCGCTTGAGACGTTTACTGTGAAGCTATTGACGAGCCTCACAAATATCCAATGGTTTGTTTGGAAACTTGAGCCCAATATTTAACACAAATCCCTCGACATGTCCATAGCGACTATCCAATTAAGCGCATTTCTGCTGATTTTTTTATCAAGGATTATACCTAGATATTTCACCTCTATTACAAATGGAATCGCATCACTATTTCAGGAAAGTGGAGTCATTTCATCCAGGTTCCTCGACCATTACAGTTTTTCTGGGGTTTAAAGACACCTGCTCCCTCTGGCATCAATTTTGTGCAAAGGCCAGGTTATTACAAGCTACGCTTCACGACTTATTCCTTGCCAAGATGACAATATCATCTACATTAGATTGCAGATCTACTTCTCTTCTAACAAAGGCATCAAGCAGAATATCCATCGGAAGTGACCACAGAGGGAGACACAGTCACGTCTGTGATCACTACTGACTGTTAATCATATGCTAATGATGCAAATTTGCTTTTTATCACAGTTATTTTCCAGCATTTTATCTTTCTTTGTTACTAATAATTAGCAGAAGCATGTTTAAACATAGAAGTAGGAATTTCAACTTCTAATTCTAGTAATAATTCGCAACATTTTTCAGAATTGTTCAGCCCTCTATGTTAGAAAAGTTAGTGAAATACTATGATCCAGGACAAACGAACATTTCACAAGAAGAAGCCTACTTTTCTGCTACCGGAGTTATCCTTTGCTCTTTACTTTACGTCTTGATTACCCATCCTTACGCTCAGGGCATTTTTCACTTAGGGATGAAGATCAGGGTGGCTTGTTGTTCGCTAATATACAGGAAGTCGTTGAAACTCAGTAAAACTTCTTTGGGGAACACCACTGCTGGCCAAGTTGTGAATATGTTGTCAAACGATGTCAGCAGATTTGACAACTCATCTTTATTTGCACATCTGTTGTGGCTCGGGCCAATCGAAACTGTTGTTTGTACTTATATGATGTACTTACAAGTTGGTTTTGCCGCCACCTTTGGAGTATTGCTTTTGATTCTGTATATTCCTCTGCAAAGTGAGTGGTTTCATCGTTGTGAAAATTCGTAAATTCGTCAGCTCCAGGAATAGTACTCTCAATAACAGCTTCATATATAACCATGTATTGATATTTATCATATAATTTAGTTCAAATCTGAAGTCTCTCGCTTTTGTTGTTATAGAAATGACGTGTTGATCAAGCCTTTGAACTCGATTATTGTTCATTTAATTTATTTAATAAATAATTTGGTTTCGTATTACCCAATATGGGATTTATACAGCCTGTTAACGCATTCAACTGGGGATTTTTTCATAGTACGGGTCTTCATGTTGAGTTAACGGAATGGGTTCTTCAGTATTCGCAGCTTCCTTGAACGACTATTTGAACCAAGTCAGATGGTCATAACTTAGAAAACGTGATACCATATAGATTCTATCTTCAGAGAAAAGAACGCCACTATCATTGTTAGCACGAAGCTCTCTCGAGATTGTACAAGATCGATAGTAAAGAATAAAATGAAACTTTGAAGATAGATCCACCTCTCATTTCATCTTAAAAGGTTCTGTGAGGTCTAAAACTTGAGAATCAACTATCTATTGATAAATTCTTTCAGCCTTGTGCGAGGTTTGTCAAAAAATTTTGTTCAGAAGTGAAGTACCTTTATTTTTCACAATATGAAATATTAGTAAAACGAAAAGTTGATCAGCATAAAAAATCACTTTCAAATAATATGTAATTGGATCAATTTGCAAAACAAATAATATGTAATTGCATCAATTTGCAAAACATTTTTTCCTTTCTCGAAATAAGGACGTAAATAGCCTTCTAATTATCGTATAGGTTATTTATTATTGAATTTAATGATTGCGAATTCAATTCAAAGTAGAAATATTGGAAAAATATAACAAAACAGTTTTTTTAGTGTAAATAAATGCAATTGTATATTTGAACGTGATTTTCATTTTGATAAACTTTTTTCAATAATGATTTTCAATATTTTCAAAAATAAAAGTACCTTATGATCAAAGTTCATACTTTTTGATAAAATTCGTGCAAAGATAGAAGAATTTAATAACCGATTGTTGCATTTTAGGTTCAGTCCATGCTGAACAGTTCATGAAGAGTAACTTTGTTTCTAAAATTATCGAGAAAAAAGTTTTTCATTCGGAATTTGTACGAAATAATACGTTACTCTTTTGGAAACGGTACATAAATAAACAAAAATCAGCCAAATTTACAATTTGTTTTGGAGCGCAGCAAACAACTACAGCTAACGTAATGTGGTTCTTTGAAATTAATACGATACTGAGAGATTTATTAGGTTGAAAAGTAGGTGAATTGTTTCAAACAAAAGTTTGTAGAATACGAAAGTGTGTATGTGCTAATAGCAAAAGGGATTATATTGCCTATGTAAGAGTGTTTAAAGAAAGATAATTGTTGCGTATTTTCTTTCACTATTCACGTAAAGAATTTTATGAGAGATCGGGCGTCGTCATTCTGTAAAAAACTTGCACCACTCATAAACATTTTTCTGACATAGAGTAGTACATACTTAGTATGCCACTGACAACATTTCAAGTGTTTTTGAGCACTCAATTCCATTTTTTACACAAAACTTTATTAATGCAAATTATTTGTTCAATTTTTTTCCGTAGGAGAAAATCGCCGAACACGCAAAATTCTTCTAACTTTTATGCATTTCACTAATAATTTGAACACGTTGAACGGCTGAAACTAAGAACATATGTTTGAGACATTGTACCAACATAGAAACATAAATATTCACTGCATTTTTCGAACAGACCACTACTATATGAAATATAAAAAAATATAACCCCTTCAATCCATATATGAAATGGTTTGATAAAGTGAGCATTGAAAAAATCTACAACAAAAAAAAGGTCGATTATTGAAAATCATGTCATTTGAACATCCTGTTGGCAAGCACAAGAAAAACACATAATGAGGGGATTATATGAAATCAATGTCTGGATCTTACAAAAGATATACATAAATTCAAAAAAAGTTCAAAAAATCAAAGTCTTACTGCATAGGCATTTGGCCAGCCTAGAATGCAGGTACGCCTAGATGAATTCCTGATTGGGTGGGAAAATATATTCCCTGAATTGAAAACCGAAAAACAAATATATATCTACAAATAAACGCTAAATACTGAAGTGTATACTAACAATATCCTCTCGTTAATAACTGTTGGAATGGTCGTTCATCAGAATGTACCTATGTGTTGACTGAAAACAATTTATTCTCTAGTGGATGTAACATATTGAAATTTTGAATTCACTGAACCGTTACTTGATAAAATTACTATCCATGATAATAATTAAACAATTTTCACAGTGTGTAATTTGTTCAAGACGCGTTTCAATAAATATTAGCGTTTTCAGTTGAAGCCGTACGTTATATTATTCTACAGTGTATTTAATACAGAGTTAATTACTAATTATTAAGTCTCGCTAATTAGGTAGAGTTTAAAAAAATGATAGGTCAATAGCGATTAATTCTAGATAAGCAGAAGATTGAATCAATTTAGGAAAATGTTTTCAGGAAAGTTATGTTCGCGTCCCATATCAGGTGAATGGCTCTTTTGCGGATGAACTCCGCTTCAGGGTATGCTTAGGGACAAAGCTCTATACATGAGAACAATACTCCAAAGAAGGTTTGATCTGAGCTTTATAAAGCATAAAAAGTTGCTGAGGTGTGTACAGTGTGATTCGGAACAGTGTTACAAGCTTTTGAGAAGCAGCCTTCGCAATTCCAGCGACATGACTGTGCCAAGACATATTGGTGTCCATTTTAACCCCCAACAAACTCATCGAAGCAGAAAGCCTAATTGTCTGACATTATTATATTCAGTTCGGAGACATTTATCTTTTTGGAGAAAACTGATGTCTGGGTTTTATGGCACTGAATTGAACCTGGTTTCACTCCAATTCGAAATTACTGCTAGATCTTCATTAAGATATGCAACCTCCTGCTGCCGGTGAAGATGGCATCCGCAGCCGATGTCCTGGAATCCAAAGGGAATGACGAGATAAGTGTGCTGTCGTCAGCAAAGTCATGTATAGGATTCTTGTTTTTTTTCAATAAGTTTCGTTAATATACAATGTCGAGAGGATTGGGGACAATATGGTCCCTAGGGAACAACAGCGTTAATGGTAAAAGTATTAGGGAGATATCTATCGACGGCCACTTGCAGGGAACGTTCTTCAAGGAAGCTGGAGAGCTATACACAAAAATGAACCGATAAGCCATAGCATCGAAGTTTGACCAGCAAACCCTAATGCCACACATGGTCATAGACGTTGGAAATATCAAGCGCAACACCTCTTGACTTTCCATATTTCTCGATTTCGTCATTCCAAATATGGGTGACATACGATAGAAGGTCGCCTGTTGATCTTTGTCTCTGAAACTCATAATGATGACCGCTCAAGATGTTAAAGCCTTCCAGATATTTAAGGATATGATGGTTTACGGCTTCCTCCATGACTTTTGATATTACTGATAGCAAAGTGAATGTTCTATAGTTATTTGGAAGATTGTTCTTGCCCTTTTTGGGAATAGGCTGAACGCGAGTAATCTTCCAACAAGAAGAAAAATCCTCTTTTTTTGTAAGACAGGTTGAAAAATCTGTAAAATACTGGTTCATTTGCATACTTTTCAAGTACGATGACGGGCATTTCATCCGGACCAGATACCTTCCAGGGAATTATTCTGAAAAAAAACTCAATAAAGGTTAAATATAACATTGTTGCAAATTATTGTTAGTTACAAGATACTATTGAAGTCAAAATAATCTTGATCTGGATTGGTTGACAATAGCGAACACCTACAAAACACTAGTTTTGAGAAAAATTCACTGATATTGACCAAATTTACGTTATTGACCAATTATTGTATTATAACTTTATTTTTTCTTAGGCATTACCTATTTACCCAGAATTAATAATTAGTATTAACCTTTAAATTTGTATAGATATAATGTAACAGTTATACTAAAGAAGCTAACTTGCAGTTAAACACGGCTTGAATAAATTTTACACTGTGAAAATGGTTGCAATGATTATCATGGATAATATGTTAAATTAAAAACGTGAAAAAGTTGAATCATCTACTTTATTATATTTGAATAACTTACATCCGTCATTTTGATCATAAATATCCACGGTCTCCTTTGGAAAATTTGCATTTTCAGTATACACGAATACACACAATTAATAAGTATTTAGTCGTTAATAAATAATAGAAAATAGTAATTGTTCCCGATTAGAACTCTGTGGCACTGAAATACACAGACAATTTTGGTGACAGTCTGGACTAGAAGATTATTGGTAGCCGCCTACTTATCCATTTATTCTAAATCTTCGAAAAACACTGCAGCTTCCTGAGCTTACTCTAACAATTTTGTTCCCTGTACTAATTTGTGAAGATCTTTTATTGGATGTTATTTTTCCAAAATTTTCCCACGCTGAAAGCTTCTACCCGGGTCTTTTGCTTCATAAAAAATAATTCAAATTCTCAAAATGTCTTCACGAGAAGTTCTCTCCGTTCTGCTTATAAATCAATAAACGTGCTCTTAGAAAACGTTGTATGTGTCATTGCGCACAAACTAATCTGACATTTTTTTTCAGAATAGCCCAGCCGATCTTACTGGGACAACTAATAAAATTTTATTCTCCAGGACAAACAGACATCTCCCAAGAAAGTGCCTACTATTTTGCCGGTGGGGTAGTAGTATGTTCCCTAGTGAACATTTTGATGACCCATCCTTACATGTTAGGAGTACTTCACTTGGGAATGAAGCTGAGAGTAGGCTGTTGTTCTCTGATTTACAGAAAAGCTTTGAAGCTGAGCAAAACGGCTTTGGGAGAAACCACTGCTGGCCAGGTGGTCAATTTGTTATCGAACGACGTTAACAGGTTCGACGTTTCCGTGCTTTTCGCCCACCAGTTGTGGGTGGGGCCAATTGAAACTATTATTTGTACTTATTTCATGTACTTACAAGTAGGATTTGCTGCTACTATTGGAGTACTGGTCCTAATTATGTTCATCCCGCTGCAAAGTAAGTTTTTGCAATCTGTCATTATAATCAAAGGTAAAAGATTAATATTGCAACCTTCTTCAAAAGTATGGATACTTGGAATAAGAACTGATCGTCTTATAAATTTTCCCGCTTGTATAACCCGGTAATTATTAATCATAATGGTTTCAGGTGTACTGGTAGTAGTGTTTGCTTAAACAATAATTTGTTTATTAGGTAACTAGTTTTTCCGATTCTAATTTTAGGAGGTTAACCTATTCTGACGGTCATTGTTTCTTTCGAATGAGAGGAACACTCAATAATGAAATTAATTGTACTTCAAAACATCAATCACAATTAATACAATTAGGTACTATACAGCATCGCTCCGCTTTCTCTAGTCGCTTGCTTCACTTGGCAGTCTGTAATCGAATGATTGTGTCAGGCTCCTTCGGCTCAACTCATATACTCAGGTCAAAGCGTATAGAACATTAATTCTCATTCACCATTTTATTTTAGTATCTATCGACTAGGACTATGAAAGGTATAATAACTCGATCTTGTTTCAACAAGGGCCACACTTACGCTTTTTGTATCAGTTACTATGCTTTAGATTCTGACACAACCAATTGGGAGGATCCTTAATACCAGTAAACGAAGCTTGCCAATCTAAGAGTAGCAGTATTGATCTGCTTTTTGGAGATCGAGGTTTTAATTCCATCTTCTCATATCCGCACACTGATTTCCTCCTAAAGATTTTCTGGTCTGCATTCCTCTTTCACTTATAATCTTATGATGAATGAAAATTGTTGTAGCTTCGTGGGTGGAACGTCTAGGTCAGGGAAAGTATCGGCACCAGCATTTCTGAAATTCTGAAATGAACATAATGAATAGTCATCACCCCGAATTTTTCTGACACGGATAGAAATATAAAAATATGCAAAACCAATACTAAAGGTTTTCAGGGAAGAAATATGTTTACGCCCAAGGGACATTCGAGAATAATTATTCATTTCCTAAATTTTTTGTTTAGTAATAGGAAGCTAGAAAGTAAAAGAGATTTTTTTCTTAGAAAACGATGGTGACTTTTTTATCAACATAATTCATTCTATAAACTGATTCGAAACCACAAAAACGAGATGGTAAACTAGCTAAGACAGATATTTGAAAAGATGAGTTTATGGATTACTATGAATTCCTCGTAGATTTTCATTGCATTCGGAATTATTTACAAATCTATATGCCCCCGTAAATACTTCAGATAAGGAGATCGGGATATTTTTACACGCTTTATATTCGCTTCACCTGTATTAATGTATGTATGTTTTTTTGTTACGCTCAAGCTCGGGATCTGTATTGACAGAAATGTTGGCATTATTGCTTGATCTATTCGCGGGCAGATGGCGCTGTACGTAACCTCATTGATATTTCTTGACTATTCGCGGGCAAATGGCTCTGTACGTAACTATCAATTATTGCTTGAGCTATTCGCGGGCAGATGCCACTATACGTAACCTCCTTGATAGGTTGTTCAAAAGAAAATC
>WOGN01004529.1:0-14021 GCA_015342105.1 Leptinotarsa texana
ACATGTCCTACCTCATTTTTCATCATTTTGCAAGAGAAATGACGTGGTATAAGTTTGTCCGTCGAATTCTGAAACACCCTGTATATTGTAATGGTATAATGATAGTTGTTCCAAAGTTTCATCCGTTTTTATGACTTATTTTCAAACTGTAATATCTTCAAACTGTAATTGATTAATCAATTTGATCGAAATAAGCGCCATTCAATCAGAGAACTTTTTTACTGATTTCATTTTCGTACAGTGATTCGTGGTTATCGTGACCAGTGCTGACTGATGCTAACGATTTTCTCACGATAGTGCTCTGCTGTGAGGGTATGGCCCGGTTGCAGAAAATCATAGTAAATTAGAGTAGCCGCTGGGCACCACGCAGTAACTATGATGTAGTTCTGGATCACTTCGAAGTTGCGCGAAGTTGGTATGTGTTTCTGAAAGAGACAGTGAGAGGGAAGGGGTATGAAGTAATTGATGCAGAAAAAAAGTCTCCTTTTATGTTGGAACGAACGTAACGACGTTAGACCCTCCTAGTCGTTGTTATTTCATTACCAGACAATTTATATTGAGTCGTATTTCTAACCCTTTTAGCTTGATTTTTGAACCGGTAACGCTTCATCACCCGATAAACAACTATTCATTTTACAACCGACAACACCATACCTGTCATTCCTGCGCTGGCAACGTATCACCTGATACCATCTTCATCTCTCTCTACATCGATTACTCTCACTCACACTTCAAATGAAACATCAATTCTTCGCCAAATCTGAGGTTGTTTCCCTATCTTCCGCAAGAAAATGACGCCACAATTTTCCTAAAATTCTATGGAAATCAAGATCCTGTTGAGTATCGAAAATGACTCAATTTTCAACCCGACGAAACAACCGGAGGTGTCATAAGTATCAGTTCGCAAAAAATTCTAAGATCTCACGTTGGTGTCGAGGTTAAGGACAACGTCTACCATGCCGGCAACATGAGTTCAATTGTCATACCGGTAATTATTTTCAATTAGATTTTCCTCAGCTGTCGATGACCACGTGACTGATATGGAGTGAAGGCGGGGTCCCAAGGGGGCAAATACTCTTTGAATCTCTCCGATACTCATTCCATCCTTCTCTGCATCCATTGCGTCACACGTTTCTCTCTTCCACTCACTAAAGTCTCTGTCTGAAACACTTACCAACAAATTAAGGTTTCGTGTGGAAAGTCGATCGGAGCAACGAGTCTTGATAAAAATGTAGTTTCACTCGACGACGTCAAACCCGCTCGTCCACCATTATTTGAAATGAATAATTATCAAAGCAGAAATAATAATTATAACGTTAATTCAACATTATTTATCCTGAGATGTCTACCATTATTAAAAAATATTAGTTTTTAAGGAAAATGGAAATGATAGGTAAAATGTACATAACGAATTTGTATAATGCAAACACGTTTAACTAACGAAACTCAAGAGCCTCAAAAGCAAACAGAAATGAAAAATCTACGGATGTTGTATTAACTAGTACCAAAACAAAATTTTTAGGGGTCTATCTAGATCAGTGTTTAACATGGAGTGACCAACTGCAGCATGTTTGCAAGAAATTAAGCTCAAGATTCTATGCAACTTTGAAACTGAAGGCTACGGTTAATTAGATGGTCCTTATTGATACTTACTATGCATTGATTCACTCCCATTTGGCATATAATGTTATTTTATGGGGGGATTGTGTGTAAAAATTTTCATAGGCGATATCAATATTGATATCCTGGATACCACTGACAAAAAGCTTAACGATTACATTTGTATTATGGCACATCAAGAATTTCTTTCTTATATTGATAAACCAACCAGAGTGACAGAAACATCTTCGACTTCGATTTTATTTTCGTGAAAATGTCCAATGAAAGTGCCAAAAAAAAGTTTGTTTCAACTCTTCAGTATTCACCTTAAACTTGACTGATCATTATATGTTGTTATTATCTGACGAACTTTCCAGTCGAACAACTGAATACAGAAAGGAACAGGAAAACACATATACCAACTATTAAAAAAAATCGAAAAAATTAATTCAAAAGAAAAATGGAAAGCGGTGTTGACAACATAGCCTACAACAATTTTATAAACAAAATATCTGAAACCATTGCAAGATGTAGCAAAACAAATAAAAACGAAAATAATAAAAATCATAAAAATTGCAACCATATATGACACAGGGTCTACTTTATTCCATCAGACACACAGATCTACCGAAGAAAAGGTTCAAATGAATCTAAAACTCCAAAATAGAGGATAAAACCTACAGAAATTATATTATCTCACTTCTTAAAATAACTAAAAATGATTACTAAATGAATAAAATTTGGGTATCTATCCATTGACTGAAAGAGTAATAAAAAGGTATGGTGCGAAGTAAAAGAAATTGACAAAAATTAAAGTCTTTGATTTTCATAATAGGAGTTGTTTCGTGTATTTGATATGAGTGACATATATATGGTGACATATATATCTTCTCAATGCCCAAAGGATGATTGATGAGTGTATGTACCTCAATATTAGTGAGCTCAAACCTAATTACTTTTATAGTGAAATGATGTAACACAAAATGTTCAAATATGTCATTAACCGCTTTTATTTAAGTTGTGTTTTCATAAACTACACCTTATGATTTTATTTTCACAAACATTATTTTTGAAAAATATATCACATGTTTCGCTATCAGAGTAGCTTCATTGTGAAAAAGCTGTTGTGAAAGCGAAACATGTCGTGATATATTTTTTGAGAAAAAAGCTTGTGAAGATCAAATCGTAAGGTACAATTATGAAATTTCTAAGGATCTTCATCAAGTTACGGCCGAATCGATCAGAAAATTGAGTTTTATTTTTTAGTTGACATGAGTATTTATTTGAAATCTCTTTTTTTCAAACTAAAGAATGAGAAGCCTCAGTTTTGAAGTGATCACTTGGCCTGGACTTTGTTTTCTGAAAACCACACTTTATATTCTTCTTTTGGTGAAGTTATCGCCAGTTGCTTCAAAAAATGAATGTGGTTCAGTTTTGGTGGATTATGCATTCTGAACAAACGTTACTATTTCTATTATGAATCAGACGGTGTATAAAACTCTTCCTAAAGAGTGGATACATCTGATATAAAAATAAACTAGAAATTAATCCAGAACACACATTTTTTCCCAAACACAGGAAATTCAATACTCTTTTCGATACGCGTTTCCCCAACTAAGTTGGCGTCACCAGTTCTGGTGTTTGGGAAAAGTGCATGTTTTGGATACTATCTACGTCAGGGTTTCCAGTTTCACCTTTCAATGAAATTATTGGCATAGATGTGCTAAGTACGAAATTTCTTCTTAGATATTTTCGAAAAGTTAAAACAAGCATACGCTCATTAGACTCATATTAATATTCATAACTTTCAAAGGTAATCATGCTGTTGAATGAAACTCATTTTGTCGAATCAAACAATTCTATACTATCTTACCTATTAGTCAATGCGCTATACTTGAAAACTGGTAGTAAATGAATCTAAAGAAATGAAATTTAAACGTTCAAGCCACGGGCACACTTGCAGATCGAAAATGGTCTGCAAGTGTGCCTGTTTCAAAATTGAAGGTCGACTCTTTCAGTTGTATTGCCAATTGCATATGCAGGATATTTTCTGTGAAGATTCCTGCACTGACGCCTGTCGGATATAATCCAATGCTGTTCGTGGTATTAGCCAAAATACTCGAAATATACCACTGATTTAGAAAATATAAACTAAAATGATGCATTTTATTCACTAGGTTATATCATTGGTGAGTCAACAAGATTTTTTTTTGTTTTTTTTTCGGAGGAATTCAGGGACAATGCAAAATCGGGAATATAGTAAAGAGGAAATTAGAGCAATTTGATAAGAAACGAAGGATTTAAATATTTCTTCATTATGCATTGGTATATCAATAAGATTCTTTCTCCTCGAGTTGAGATAATGAACATCTGTCCTGTATGTGACTCTTCTGCACAGATATTCAGGTGTATCCGTTTTGAAAATTTTATAAAAAAACAACGTAAATGTAGTAAACGACGATATATACGATAGACATATTTAACCAGCCCATTTCCTCAAGCTTATGTAAAAACCTATCTCTTCTTTTGAGATTATAAATTAAAGTAGACATGAATTTTGTACCTTTTGGATACGAAAGGCATCAGATTTCCGAAGGAAAGGACCATAAACTGTATCACAATGGTTGAAATGTGACAAAAACTTGCAGTGACGAGAGGCTAATGAGCCCGAAATCGGTCTGCAAGTGTGCCCGTCCCAAAATTGAAGGTCGACTCTATCAGATGTATTGCAGATTGCATATGCAGGGAATTTTCTGTGAAGATTTCTGCACTGTCGCCTGTCGGATATAATCCAATGCCGTTCGTGGTATTAGCCAAGGGAGTAGTAGTTTTCTGATAGGCGTCAGTCCATTCAACTTACTGTGTAGGTATATCCGAGACTGGCTTGAATGTTTGAAGTTCATTCCTTTAGATTTATTTGTATACTATATTATTATTACGAAGCGATTGATTCCATTTCAACGAATGCACTCAGTAAACTCTCCGTGTCATTGAACATTTCTGAAGTCGAAGAATTCTTTGTTTGAATTCAGTTGGAAATCCTTAGAATATAATAAAATGAGATTTTTGTGCGGTCCGTTTCCCCAACAATAGCAAACGACTGAAGACAGTGCCTTAATGATAGTCATAATTCTACAAGGGGCATTGTGGAATATGAGAAATCACTCATTCTTTAAAGGCGGCAGTTGAATGATTCTCTTTGTTCGAGAAAATAACGAGAAGCCCTGCTGAATAAGGAGTGAAGAGAAAGGTGGCATCTTTTGAAATGATTTCTAGGTTAATTAATTATCTTTCATCCGATTCTTCACAGTTAAACGGTTCGATGTGTTACGTGACTGAAATTGGATAGCATTTTCCTCAAAATATTTGATCACTTAAAATATCACATGACAGTATTCACGGTAATTTCTGTTATAAAGTGAATATTCATGCTTACTCGATTAAGAAAATGATAATATGTCAAGCCTACGGGTACTTACTATCTAAATTAGAAAAAACATTCACTTCAAATTTCAAGTTAAATTTTTGGGTGGAAAAACTTGATTTCTATTTTCGTCCTTCGGATTTGCTGGTTTTCCAATTGAAATTTTATGAATCGGATGTAAATGTGAAGATAAAATGACATGTCGGAACAGACTATATTTAATCAAACGTCCTGATTGAGCTAATGAGCAAACATCTCTGAAGAGGTGAAATACTATGGTACTAGCCTCGACAGGAAGCTAATATGGAACTCTCACTTACAGAGTAGAGCAAAAAGAGCATTTGTAGCTTATGAGCAATGTCGGAGGACAGTGGGACGTGCAGGAGTCTTTCACCCCGTGTGGTCACCTGAATCTACATTGCAATAATAAGACCTGAGTTAACATACGGAGCCATTGCATGGGGACCGAAAGTTCTATAAGCAACGGCCATTCAAAATTATATCAAATACAGAGACTGACTTGTTTAAACATTACAGGAACCATGAAAACAATACCAACCGTGGCAATGGAATTAATTACGTGTTTGACTCCTCTGGACCTGTACGTTAAGGAGGTTGCGTTAATGGTCATGGTACGATTGCAAACGGCTGGTGTAAACCTTCAAGTAGGAATGGGTCCGCCTATGTCGGAAAGCGCTTACTGTGCAACCTCTGCTGCAGGCAACCAATGATGCAATTGAACTCAGGTTTAATAAACCCTACAAAATACAAATAAAACAGAACACAGAGTCAGATGTTACAAATGCAATACGCATATATTCAGACGGCTCAAAAACCAAAGAAGGCTCAGGATGTGGAGTTAACTCCAGATCATTAAGCCATTAAGTGGGAATGGAATACCAGGATGGTCAAAACTGAAAGGGCTGGTATCTCAATCGCCACAATAGAAATAACTAACAAGGCTAGGAGTGGAGTGTCAACAAGATTTAGCTAAAGTCTGAGTAGATGACAATATTATCCTGAAGTGGTTTAAAGGGCCCGACGGGAGTGACTTTTTAGCCAAGGAAGCAGCTGGACTGAGAATTTTAGGACTCAGTGGCACCTGCGGCCTGATGACTTCGACAATTGCGGTACTAGCCAAATGTTACACCCATGCTCAATCCTCAAATACATGGGATGGAATCAAAGGCTGCAATCTTGCCAGGATCACCTTGGGCGACCCTGGGAAGCTGGCGCCGAAGAAATATCTGGCGATGACCAGAAAAAATCTACGCTTAACAGTAGTATTTTTGACTGGCCACTGTCAACTAAGGAAACACCTCCATAATATGGGGCTAGTGGACACACCTCTATGCAGGATGTGTGAACAGGAAGATGAAACTGTCAGACATGTCCTATGCAAATGCCCAGAATTATGGTCAATAAGAAAGTGTGTTTTCGGTGAGTCTTGGCCTACACTTGCCGATATAAAGATGTATCCCAGTGACCTATCCACCTTTCTGGAAAGGTTAGGGTGAACAATGACCTAGGAGGACAACTCCTCGGGAGGATCAACAATAGGTCACATGTGGCCTAAGTGCGTGGACTTACACTCACCCTTTCTACTCTACAGATACAGAAGCTAATGAGCAATATGTGCATATAGGATGTCATCAAGAATATTTTCAGTTTGTATTCTTTATACTGTGAATAAATTTTTTCAGTATGTTTGATTTTTTACGGATTCGAAGTTATATCCTCATGTGGCTACGAAAATATTTGAAAAAATCAAATGCTGAAGGGATGTATGGAGCTGTCACTATTTGAATATTGAATATAATGAAGTTTATGACGCATAAATACTGAAAAAATCACAATAGATGAATCGAGCAATGATTATCATTTCGGGAAAATATACATTAGTGTAAGGATAAAATATTTCGAGATGAAATTCGAAACATTTATCCGTCTCGACATTGCTTCCGAGTAGGGAAATAACTACTTTTCTCGATTATTAAATAATAACAGTAACACTTCACCATTATGTGAAATTATGAAATGTAATTTTTCAATACAAAAATAGCTGATGAAAGTAAAAAAAAGGAGACCCGTTAGACTCTGCAGCCAGTTCTTCTACAGTTCCCTTGAAAAGCCAATAAATGCATACACATATCACCTATGGTTGATAACTGGAATTTCATCATTATAATTAAATGGAACAGACAACAAACTATCGTTGACTGAATATAAATATTTTATTTTCAGTTTTGAATGCATCATAAGACAACACCCGAAGTCACTGTAATATAGAAAAAAGATCGCTAAAATACTAATTTTCTATGCTTCCGTATTGTTTTTTGATACTTGAATCATCAGACAGACATTTGTGCGTCCAGTAGCAGCAACGTTGGGAATCTGTGAAATATTTTTTCTCATTACGTACCTATGTAATAAATCTCCTCAATGATATGTTTTGGTTCAGGGGATACTTTTATCGTGCTTGGGGTTTTGTTCACGAAATATAATAAATAGACAAAAGAGGTAATATTTCACTAATATGAAACACTGTCAGCCTCACCATATTGTGTGGCAATCCTGTGAATGATATTCGATTCAATTACACAACAAATGTTCGGAAATCAAACAGAATAGAGTGTTCACACATAAGTATTTGCCTCGTATTTTTCGTGTAATGCAATGTCCATAAGGAAGTAGCTGTTTATATAAAATTACCTTTTTTTGAAATATTTCAATTTTTTTCAATAAAGTAGAAGAAGTAGAAAGCCAGAATCTTTCTGACCAAAAAATGAATCTCCCCTGAAAATATATCCCGTTGAATTATATATACAATTTTTAACAAGAAGATTTTTGCATTTGCTTTCCCTCCTATTTTTAACTTATTGATTGTGGGTATGTTTTGAAAGGGCTTCTTCGATAAGTCATATAAGATATATAAATTCTCGTCATATTAAAAAAAAATAGAGAATCTACATCTGGACCTGATACACATTCATGTGATTAAGTGTCATCAAATGTCCAGAGAGAAATGAATTAATGATGATTTGTTATAGTTCACTTATTACCTGCCTGAATGATCTAAAAAGACCAAAACAGTACGAAATTGAATTTTTTGTGAAGACTGCAACACTCCTAGAGTATTCTCTATGAGAAAAAAAATTGCAGCATGAAAAACAAATTTTTCATGAAATAATATTTTTCCTACTATCTAGAAATGAGTTCATTTTCAATTCCAATAGTTTGAAAATTTCTTATAGGAGGTTACATACATACATCTACGTCCCCATATTCATTTCGTTACAATCTGTTCTTTTCGCGGAAAGAATATTTTTTTTCTATTACGAGGAGACAGTAGAAAGGGATCTTAACGATTTTAAACTTTTGTACTTATGAAATTGAATAAAATATTCGTATGAAATGATTTGATCGACATTGTGACAAGATAGGTTTCCACTTCTCTACTTGTTTTATGATCTCTACGTTTCACTTTCTCAAATAATATTGAGAGCCAAAGTTTCAGATTGCATTTCTTGTACTGTTTATAGTTTTTATTAATGTTTAATGATGTTTACGAAAAAGAAAAATTTCCTAACCATATTCATTTCAATACCACAAAAACCCAGGCATCGGTTTTCTTCAAAAAGATAAATGTTTTCGAATCGAATATAATAATGACAGAACAGACAACTCCGCTTTCCGCTTCTATAA
This sequence comes from Leptinotarsa texana, assembly GCA_015342105.1. Classification (NCBI taxonomy): domain Eukaryota; kingdom Metazoa; phylum Arthropoda; class Insecta; order Coleoptera; family Chrysomelidae; genus Leptinotarsa; species Leptinotarsa texana. The sequence goes on from WOGN01004529.1 coordinate 8,729, forward strand.
GTTTGTTGGGGGTTAAAATGGACCCCAATATGTTTCTGCACAATCATAGCCCTAGAAGTGCAGATGCAGCTTCTTAAAACCTTGGAACACTGTCCCAAACCAGAAAACTGTACACATCTCATCACCTTCTGATGCTTTATAAAACTCAGATCGAATCTTCTTTGGAGTAGTGTTCTCATGTATGGAGCTCGGCCCTTAAGCATACCCTCTAGCTGTTGAATTCATCCAGAAAAGAGCTACCCGTCTGATTGGAGACGTGAACATCACTTGCAACTTTGATAGTCTGGAACATTGAAGAAAGATTGGAGATTTGTCTCTCTTCTATAGATACTTTCATGGAAAGTATTCAAGTTACTTAGCACATTTGATTCCACCAAGAGCGGTACATATACGTGGCTGCCAAATGGATTCAATTTTCATCGGTTCAAAGCCAACGTAACCGCTCTCAGAGCGCCTTAAAGATTTTTTCTGTAGTGCTTGTGTTTTGTTCATAAGAAGTGGTTCTCCTAGGGTAGAATTCACTTACAATTTTTTTTAATCCAATATGTTCATTTGAATGTCCTTTCTTTAATTTTTCCTAGTTGAAAGCTGGGATTTCATGTTCGAATCTCATACAAGAATGATAACTACTTGGTATTTCCTTCATGGAAATATATTACTATCACATTATTTTGATTCATAAACTTTTTCATTTCGTCAAAACATACCTGATCATTTTTATCAAATCTTTTTTGGTATTTTTACCTTGCCACAATCTAAAAAATATAAAAATTGTAATGGAAGACATTATTGTAACGAATTAAAGAATTAACTGTCCTAAACAAATTTATTTTCAACAATACTTCACTATCACAACTAATTTATATACTCCACTTAGCAACTAACGCTTAATTTATCTTCACCGTTTGTTAACCGCTCGATTCGCTTTCTAGATACAGACTCCGACTGACTGACTGACTGCCGCTCGGGACGGAGAGCGGCCTTTTTATATTGTCAACGAACGCTCCGGATCTGTCTAGGGCACTGGCCTAGATTATTCACGGTGGCTTGTCAAGCGCATTCCTTCCGCGATGAGTCATATGTATGGTGTCTGAGATAACGGTCAGGGCCGGTCTCAGATTCATTACATTATATACGTATTGAAAGGGCAAACTTTTTAGATTACAAAGATAAGTTACTGCTTAAATTCAAAGTATTTTCATGAATGAAAATGTTTGTATTTGCTAATATGGCCTACAAGAAAAAGAAATTATACAATAATAATGTTAACGTATAGGGGGCTGAAATCTGCCATTATCTTCAGAATTGGACAGAATTCAAGTTACTACGCAGTTTTACCTTCGCTGATACTTTTTATTTCCAAACTTCCACAACAGATGTCCTTTGACATTTTAGACAGATGTCGAAATACATTAAAAAGAAATGAGAAACATGAAGAATTTGTAAAGGAATAACTGCGTATAAGCTTAAATTTTGACCAATTTTGAAGACGGAGGCACGTTTTCAGTTTTTTGCCTTCAACACATGAGATTATAATTGCTGTATATTTTCTCAGCTCGTTTTTTGTTAGTCAGAATTGTTAAATACCCAAAAGAAGTTGATAAAAAATGATTTTCGTTCAATATACCTAGTTGCTTTCGAATTCCGTTGCCCATTTTGCTCCTCCATAAACTGTTGATTAATGTTGGATCTGCTCTCCGCCACTCTCTCCAGCCTGAGAGCGTCCTGCGAACTCCTCCAACTCCTCCCGTCGGAAACGGACTGGGCGTACTTTGTGGAATGCCAGCTTGTGGCGCTCCGTGTGCACTTTGTGGAGCTGGGAGACCGGTAACTGAAATAAGAACGACGTTACCTCAATTCATGAACACTAAAGTGTATTTAATGAAGGCTATATCATGCTAGCGCTACTAAATTGGCGCTGATTTCAGTCCTCTATATTTTCTAACACTTTATAAAAAGTATTTCATCAGTTCGGACTTCCATTGTCTGACCTGATATAAATTGATTTGAAAACCCTGAAAAAAAAATTAGAAATAATAAGAATGAACAAAAATAACAATTTTATTAAACAAAAAATTGAAATTACAATGAATTAACATACAAGCTACAACCAAACAAATTAAATTGAAATAATAATAGAAGCTGGAAAATAAAGATGAAAAATTATTATTAACAAAAATGAAAACAAATAGAAAAAAAATTAAAATATTTCAAACCAAGTTATGTCACGGCGTTTTGATTGTTAGTATCCACAATCGTCTTCGGGTGATACCTGGAATTATTCCTCCGAGATCTGACTATTTATATGTTCGCTCAAGTGCTTTCAACTACCCCCCCTTCACTTCCTGCGCTTCATTGGTTTTCAGCGGGAGATGACTGCTGTTTTCCCTTGATTAGAGATTTCCATATGTTACGTATCTCTACACTAGATTGACTAAATGCGTTGATGGACAAAATATACGCGGCTTCTTTGAATCTGCTCCTAAACCAGTGTTCCTCTTTGTGGATGATTTCAGCTTGAGCCCACTTGATGTTATGTTGATGAGTACAAACATGCTCTGCTATTCCGGATTTGCTGGTTTCTCCTGCTCAGCAATGCCATTTTTCAATTGCCTCTTAGTTTCCCCGATGTATGATTCTCCGCACTCGCAGGGTACCCGGTAATTGCAATTCTTTTAATCGCAGTTCGAGTTTGGTGGCATGGTTTTTGTAAGACTGCTACGGATAGTGTTCCAGATCTGAAGCAGGTCGTGATGTTGTACTTGGACCCAATGCTTCTTATCCTTTCTAATAATCCTCTGATGTAGGGAAGTACAAGTACTGATTGTGGTGTCTTCTCTCCCTTGTGGAGTTCTTGCTGTCTTCTAGCTAAGGTCTGTTCTACCATCACTCTGGAGTAACCATTCCGTTGTAGGTCATTTTTGATGATGCCTAGTCCCATTTCGAGAACTTTCTTTGTATTACAGAGCCCAAAAGCACGGTCTAGTAGAGTCTTCATGATTTCTCTCTTAGTCGATTGACGGTGGTTGGATTTCTGGTTTAGATACTGTCCTGTGTGAGTGGGTTTTCGATATACAGATATTTTCCATCTAGTGTCGGTCCTCTATACCAATACGTCTAAGAAAGGCAATTCGTTGTGGACTTTCTGCTTCATTGTGAAAGTGATGGAAGGACGTTGTTGATGTGCTTCAGGAAAGTGTCTAGTTCTGCATTCTCTTGGTTCCATTTTATGAAGGTGTCGTCTACGTATCTCAACCAGACTCCGGACTTCTTGTGGGCTTCTTCATTGGCCAAAGTTTCAAACCACTCCATGTGTATATTGGCTATAACAGGTGAAAGTTGCGATCCCATTGGCAGTACCTCATCTTGCGTAAAGAATTCGTCCTTCAGTTGGAAGTAGCAGTTTCGTACACAGCATCCTAGTAACTCCATGATTACTTGTGTCGGTTATTTCTATCTTTCAGGTCCCCATCTTCGGATAGCTTCTTCTGTATGATTTGAAGTGCTTCTTCGACAAGAAGAAATTGTTATTTTCGGTTATTCTTTTTAATTTTTTTTCAGGGTTGTCAAATCAATTTATATTATATTAGACAAGGGAAGTCCGAACTGATGAAATGAACATAAAAATATTCACATTTCAGAACTCCTTTGAGATCTGTCGGAAAATTTGAGAAATAAATAATCAGTAAAGGAATAATTGCAAATATCTTACTGTATATTTATATGATGACATACTCGTGTATGCCGGAAAAATCGATGACACTGGATCAGGCATAGTCGGGAAGGAAGCAAGGTTTACTATTCAATACTGAAAATCGCAGGCAAGCAAGCACCTATCGTCACCTACTTTGAGTTGGGGAGGTAACAATTTTTTTCGACCATGCCAAAAAATAATTTAAAATTTTTGACTATACAATTTTGATCTACTGGATAATGCATATTGAGTTAATACATTCAAGGATAATGAAAAATTTGCTCTCTATCGTTATTTTTTTCCAAAACAACTTTTTTGGTGGAGAGATATAGGGTAATGAGTAACTTTTGAAGCTATTGAATTATTAAAAAAGATGATTCAAGAATTATTGAATTTATGATTGGGTGTCATCTGGGTTAGAAAAACATTTTGATTTGACAAGCGTAGTATTTTTTCAATAACGTGATAAAGGTCCAAGTTGAAACGAATGTAAAGTTGAAAGTACACAAATCTTCAATGATACCAATTTGTTCCTTTTGAGCATCATCGACGTTCATTCGATGCTGAATTAGGTTTATTATTTTTGAAAATGTATCTGTAGCTAACACATCATGATGAACGTGAAAATATTTCTATTTGTAATTTATGTTCGTTGTGAAATTTTTGATTATTCCGGCATCATTTGTATTGAAGTTTTATCTATTTTTATATTTCTTCTTCATTTCGTTTTTTTCCTATTTGGTTACTACAGCAAACGCGAACGATCGTTTTTCTTTAACCCATTAACGGCCAAGACACTATGTATTTGAAATTTTGAAATATTTTTTATTGTGGCTCAGTTAGAATTCATGAAATAACAATTCAGCATTTGAAAAAATATAAATTCATTACAGGGAAAAAAACAAGTGGGTGCGTAAGCGCACCTTTAGCCACAAACGGTTATTAAAATAATCGAATACAAAAAAAATACAGAATACACTATTTTTTCAAATGATAATTTTCAAAACAATCTGGGTGTAGATGCACCTAGCACTTCTTACATAGATAAATAGTGTTACTATTACAAGATCGACATTTCTTTTTTGCACTTTTGATATCTCTTATTATCAAATGTCCGACATTATCAAACCTAATATCGTCTGGTAGAGCTGATTTAGATGGTCTTCCATATATTGGGTAAGATTGTGCTGCATCCAAGGTATCACCAGTATTGCAAGATTGCCCACTACATTTTAGTAGACTCAGGACTAGTTGTGAACGAAATTCAAATTGGGAAATTTTGGATTCATTCGCAATTCTATGAATTTTCCAACTATTCACAACAATACTGTCGATCATATTAGTGAACAGCGGCCACCACCACTTTTTTCTTCTTATCCTAATCCGATAGTTTGCTATGCCGTTATCATGGAGGTCCACTCCTCCTATATATTTATTATACTGGTGTATAACATTTGGCTGTGGTATAAGTACTTCTTTATGTTCTTTCCGGTTGTAGCGTTTAGCTTGAACAAGGGGTAAAACTTCACACGTATTGGTTATCACAGTTAATACAGAATTGTCATTCCATCGCACAACTAGAACTTCATGTCTGGTATC
>WOGN01004530.1:0-14021 GCA_015342105.1 Leptinotarsa texana
TTTGAATATTTTTTCTGTTTTTGGGAGGTCAAAATCTGTAAGAAAATGTAAAAAAATCCTATGCAGTTTTTGGTCGCAGACCTGTGTTGTTATTACAACTCATGAAATCAACAACGGTGATAACTCATAATCAAACTAGGTATAAGAAATCCTCGCCACGTATAACATTTTCATCTCTCAAATATCTCTGGAATCCTTCCACCTGGGATTGATCTTCGCGCAGGTGATGAATAATCCAGATACAAAACACTTCAGTGAAAAAAGCTCCTGGAAATTATAATAAAGGCCCGTCATCGCAGATTGGGGAGAGTGTGCGTCGATTTAGAATTCACTGAATAGAAGATAGACCTCCATTTAGGGTTTAATAATTCATCAACATCTTGTTATAGATACCGTGAATAAAGCATAAGACAAAGTGCTCTGAAATGAATGGGGAACTACCGTGGGAAAGCTAGTGGACGGCTGATTGATTTTATCAATTGTCTTATGTTCAGAGTGCTTCTGGGTCTTTTCCTATTTTTCATCGCTTTCCAGTGGCTATCAGTTCGTCATACGCATTCCTTCGGCCTCCCAGATTTTGGTCAATCTTTTTTATGGACTACATTTACTTCACTTTGGGGAAAAAATCAATTGAATAGTTTCCAAGATATGAACTGTTACGTAAAAGTGTGGCTATCTGGCTTATTGACACCTATAACTGAGGAAGTCTTAAAGGGAAAACATTTCAATATCTTGCTTGATTTCTACAACATATAGGAAGTTCAAAATTGTCGAATCTGTGCTGGCGTTGCAGCAAGAACTGAAAAATTAATAGTAATATTGTGTCGAATCTGTTCTATGTGTTTGCTGGTTGTGCTTCGCAGATTCTATTCGTAACGTTTCGTCTATTTCTGCGGTAGACACTATCAAAAACAAAAGCCTCGGTAGATACATTATCCAGAGGTCGATCAAAAGGCACGACAGGAGTAAAGGTAATCGCTTTGCCGACTCTTTAACCAAGGAAGCGGCTGGGGAAGCGGCTGGACTAAGAAGTTCAGGATCCAGTGGCACCTACAGCCTGATGACTTCGACAATTGCGGAACTAGCCGAACGTTACCCCCATGCTCAACCCCTAAAGAGATGGGATGAAATCAAAGGAGGCAATCTTGCCAAGATCACACTGGGTGACCCTGGGGTCGCTGAACTTCCTTTGAAGTTTTAACAGCTTTTGATGTGTGCCTAAATCAGAGCTACCTACAGTTCAACAACAAATTCTATAAAGAGGATTCTGGTTTACCAATGGGCTCACCCCTTAGTCCACTTTTAGCAGACATATTTATGACCAACTTGGATACCAGTATAGTAAACTCCGACCTGGGTGAAAAACATATTTATTTTTGGTACAGATATGTAGATAATATTCTCGCCTGTTTCAGAGATACTACACGACAGCTGAACCAATTTATAACATTCATGAACAATCTCAGTAGCAACATTCAGTTCACAATCGAAACAGAGATAGAGAAACAGATAAATTTCTTAGACCTGGCCATTACACACAATCAGAATAAATTTGAGTTCAATTTTTTCAGAAAACCTAGCTATACAGACATCACACTCGCAAGCGATTCTTTTCATCCAGACAGTCATAAATTAGCAGCCTACAATTCAATGTTGCAAAGAGCTGCCTTCGTCTGCAGACAATCTCCCTAGGAAAATTGATATAAATTGATTCTGTTTTTCACCACTTTTATCTGTAACTAACGTTACTTACAACTACTACATTTTTCTTATAGAACGAAACTGCAGTAACGTTAGTTACAAGTAAAAGTGGTAAAAACATAAAATTTGAAATTGATATAATTACACAGATAAGTCATAATAATGGTTTCAACGCAGATACTATCCAGAAGTTAGTCAGGAAACAAAGCCGGAAACTCACTTACAGATTAATATACCCTCAGGTCAAACAACCAGAAATCGAAAAATGGGTAACGCTAACAATTATGGAAAAAGAACAAAAACCCTTTCAGAAAAAACAATGTGGAAGTAGCATTCAGAGCACATGCCAGGTTATCTCAATTTCCTTTCAATGCCAAAGATAAGGTCGACAAGTTGGAAAAATATGGACTTTATAAGCTTAAGTGTAATAGTGTTTATGTGGGACAATGTGGCCAAAATTTCCAAAAACGGTATGCTAAACATGAGAGGTCCTTCAGACTAGAAAAAAATGATTCAATGTTTTCAAACCATTTCTTGGCATGCAACCACAAGTTTCCGAATCTAAACGACTCGAAATTGCTGCACTATGCTCCAGTTTCGTCGTCGGTTTATTCAGGAATTGGAGCTCAGCCCCCTTACCCTTTTGGCTGATTTTAATCTGCACTATGCAAGGAAGGGTTGCATACTCAATTATTTAGAATCCTTGAAAATTCGCAAGCATAAACGGGTGCAACCTGTTAAATGATCAAATCGATTTAATTTACTATCCGGTTTTTAAATTGGCACTCAATCAAGTCAAGAACCTCTATTTATATTAGTACCTGCAGGGGTGGTATATAATAGCGAATGTAATGAATCATTGTAAGTTTATTCTATAATTTTGAAAATGTCCGTATAGGACAAAACTGCAGTAACGTTAGTTACAAATTAAAGTGGTAAAAAAACATAGAAATTTTCATTTCTCTTTTCATCATGATCTCCTACTAAGTAGTAACGGCTACATCCATCAATTCATTAATTATTAGAAAATCAGGTTTTCCTATTCAGGTTGTACTCCAAACGTTCATTATGGCATTGAATCATACCTACTACTAGATCAATGGCAGTAGTAGCAGATTTCATTCGATAAAGGTAATGGACTATTTGACGATGAATTATCATTTGAGGAAGGACAAATTATTTTTTCAAAATATCTTCATAACTAAACAGACTATTCAAATGAGTTTACATTAAAAATAGGGACGGATGAATAGATTTATTTATCGAAACTTATTTTTGGAATAACCCTGAAATGCTCGAATTAACGAAAGTACTTTTCAGGCGGAATCTGAATCAGGAAACGAATAAACTTCGAACCAGGTGTTCTTTTTTTATTCTTCAACATAGTCTCCTTTTAACTCCACACACTTTTCCCAGCGATGCTTCTATCTCTGCAACCAGTACAAATAGTACTAAAAGTTTGTCACTGCAAAATAATTGTTCACGAAGGTGATTGCGATTTCAATTGACGAAAATATCTGTCCTCCGAGCGCAATTTTTAGATGGGGGAACAAAAAGAAGTTGCTTGGGGCTAGATCTGACGAGTGGGCTAGATCTGACGAGTAAGGCGGGTGGTCAAGCAGTTCAAACCGAAATTCGTGTATTTGGCTACCAATGATTTTCTTCTTCTGCAAAAGTGGCCATTTTTATGCAAGTTCTGCCTTCAGCTTCTCGAGTAATGATGTGTAGTATGAACATGTGTGTAGTATGATTTCTGAAGACAATCAATCAAAATAACTCCATGACTATCCCGAAAAACAGTTGCCATCACTTTCCCAGTAAAAACAGTTTTCTATTTTTTTGGAGCCAGTCTCCTCTTTGCGGCACTGTATTTGGACTATATTTTTGTTTCGAGCGTATAATGGTGTATCCAAGTTTCATCTACAGTAAGCAATCGTCGCCAAAACTCGGATTTATTGCGCCCAAATTGCGCTAACAGGACATTGGAAATGTGAGCAACCGCGGCACCCAACGCACGGACAGGTTTCTCATGCCCAAATGTTGATTTGATATGCGAGAAACACGTTTTTTAGACATGTTCATAACCTCTGCTATCTCTCTCACTTTAATTCGGCGGTCGTCTAGCACCATTTGGTGAACCATGGCGATGTTTTCGTCGGTAGTTACAGTAGTTTTTGGACGTCCCGAACGTTCATCGTCCACCCAAGCTGCTCAAAATTTCACTGTGGTAAATGATGGTGCAGAGTCTCCATACACAGAATACAACTCATCTTTGATTTGTGTAGGCGTCTTTCAAAAAAAATATTTATTGACAGCTCGATACTCAATCTTGTCCATTTTCATAAAAACACCCAAATCAATACATACAAATGACTGTTACATAACAACTCGGCGTCCAAAATGGCTGAAGCTTTAGTGAGTAACCGTCAACAGATGCACAACGAAATTCACTTACGAGTGCTACTATCTTCATGTTGACGTCGAAAACTTTTCTGACCAACCTAGTAAATCATTTCATTTAAAAAACCTACCTTTGATACGCTAGGTTTCTACTGGGTACAGCGTATATCGTAAAATATTTCAGAAAAGCCCAAAACAATGATGTCAAAAACATTTATTTATATGAAGCATTTTTTGATAACCACACTCTTTAATATCATACTTCTAATGGAAATTCGGAGTAACACATACAGATAACAGATACGTTAAATTGGTTAAGGCTTTCGCATGTCAGTGAGGCTGCTCGAGTGGCTAGCTTCTTCAGAGGTCTATTCATCCTGATGGTTCACCGATGACTCGTGATTTCTAGTTCGTAAACTGCATTTATGTTGACACAGGTAGCCCGCCTTTCTGGTTGGTGCATTGTTATTGGCCGAAGTGTTTTTTTATCTTAAAAAATATAAGTTGCATCAACCCCTAGGGTTAATAGCAACAATACATTAACGTTTCATGAAATTAATACTATTTACAACGTTGAGGCTAGAAACTGTGTGACATTAAAAATAAAAATAAAAATTATATTCTATGAAGAATTCCTATTTCTGCCAAGAACTCTACGACATTTCCAAAATTGCATTGCTCTCCAAGAACTGTCTTCAATTACGAACTGATGCTGAACTGTCGTTGTGGTACAAAACTGGGATATTCCACTATGATGTGTTGACTGACATTGGTACCAAACACATAGAGCATATCTTTTCTTCCTTCCCGTTCAGCAAATGTTCATATGTGTATCGAGTATGCCCCATACGTAAACGTGTTATAACAATCTGGTGTCTCCTTTGTGCAGGGACTCTGTTCCATGGTGTAGAATGGGTTTTGATTTCTCTCAACTTCATTCTTGAGGTGTTCCATTTTGAATACCAAAAGTTGAGAATGCTGTGTTTCATTTGATGTTTATGATCAATATGGGACAAACTCTCTTGCTCTTGCAGTGTTTCATCATAGACGGCTTCACAGGCAATACTGCCTACCCTCTCATTGCCGATGATGCCAATGTGCGAGGGAACCCACATGAATTTCAATACGTTGGAGGCCTCGTTGACTAGAAATATATTGCTTCTGAAGAACTTTATTAACGAAGAGATTGAGTATATTCGTTGGATACCCTGCAGTGAACTGCAGTTAGGATAAGTGTTTTGTTAATCCCTTTGGTTGCTTTGACTTTGAGGCGACAGTATAGATATGAGTGAAGCCATCATATTTACTCAAAGATGAGTGAAAGTAACTGAGCAGCAAACTAGAGGGCGTTTTGGCTTTGTTGAAATTGGAGAGATATGTATTGCAACGGGGTAGAACCAGGAGCCAAGGCGGAGGGTCGAAGTAATTGATGGTGAGAGTTTTATGGAAGGATATGTTCAATTCTGAAATGTATTGCTTGATCCTTTGATAGGAAGGAAACGTTATTCATTTTCTCTTCTCAAAAAGCCGGCTAAAACGATTGGAAAACGTATAGTCGTATGTCGGGTGACAATTAATGGATGAAAATGAAGATGCGTACGCCATACTCAGGTATTTTCTTTTCATGTGTAATGATGGTTCACCCGATCCACAGCATGTGTTTTCAGAACAGTATCTATGCTATTTAGGGCAGCTTTGCTTGCTGACGCATATACCATGGATGCATAGTCGATGTTGGTCCTCACCAAAGCTCGATACACGTGTAAAAGGGTTTGGCTATCGGAACCCCAGTTTTGATTGAATAACATCCGCAGTAAATTGATACCACTTTGACAAGATGTTTTTAATTGAATTAAGTGAGCATTACAGTTGAGTCTACTGTCAAACGTCATACCATGATACCGGGTGTGTTCAACTACTTGGATATTCTGATTACAGACCGTCAGTTTTGGTACAGTGATGTTGTTCTTTCTTGTGAAAAAGATGCATTCTGTCTTTTCTGGGCTCAATTTGAAACCAGTATTGTCAACCATGTCTCGACTGCGTAAAGTGCCTCTTGAAGGTTGAATTTTATTGAATTATAGTTTTTTCCTCTTAAGTACACCAAATCATCTGCATAAAGGCTGACTTTTACAGGATAATTGATGTTCATCATGAATTCATTTATTGCAATAAGTAACAATGTGGTACTCATAAGGGAACCCTAAGGAATTATATTTTCTTGGAGTTTCTTTTGTGAAAATATTCCATTGACCCTGACTTTGAAGTACCGCTTCTGTTAGAAGTTTTGGATGAATTGAATAAGGTTGCCCCTGATGCCTCAGGTTTCAAGCTTTTTCAGCATATAATATCTCCAAGTCATGTCGAAGGCTTTGTTTATACAAAGAAGACTGCTACAATATTTTGTTCGTTAGCAAATCCTACATTGATAGACAATTCAAATTCCACCAGGTTGTTCAACGTTGACCTACCCTTTCTAAATCCATTTTGTTTAAGCGAAAACAGCTTATTCTTCTCAAGAAACCAATTGAGGCGACTATTTATGATTATCTCCATCAATTTACACATCGAACACGTTAAAGACTCGGGTCTATAACATTGTGGATCCGTTCACTTCTTACCATGTTTGATTAGTGGTACTATAATTGCTTCTGTTCACTTCTCAGGAAATGCTCTTTGTATCCAGATTTTATTGAAAATGTTAAGAAGAAGACATTGTGTGTTGAAAGTGTTTGAGGAAGACAAATGGTAATTCGTCTGGTCCAGGACACAGTTGTTGAATGATTTCAAATTCCTGATAAGAGATCGGTACATTGATTGCATTCATTCCATTTTCAGCAGTAATTATTTTTTGTTCCCTTCCTCAATTTTTGTTCGTAAGAATTCTGATGTATAGCTGGAGCTGTCAGTATTTTTATTATAGAAGTTCGAGAAGATGTCTGCAATTTCTGAAGAATTTGATGTTGTTCTAGGCACGATACTCTAAATTTATAATCAGTATTTTTTATGCGCTTGACTTTGTTCCACACCATGCCCAGAGGTGTTGAACTGCTGATAGATGATACGTATTGGGCCCATGATTCTTTTCTGCTATTCTTCATAATCCACCGTGACCTAGCCTATGTTATTTCAGAAAATAATCCAGCAGAAATTTTATCAAGGGGTATGTATCCTGCTGGAATCAAAAATTTACATATGTGGTGGAATGGTCCTGAGTGGCTTTCATTAGAAAGGTCTGAATGGCGAAGACTTGTCGGAATTGAAGAAGTTGGTCAAGATGAGTCAGGTGACTTCAACCATAACTTCTTTATTTCAAAACTACAGTTGCTTGACTCGACTGAAAAGAGTAATCGCTAGATGCTTGAGGTGGACTCACAAGGTGAGAAGAGTTAATCATGTGGGTTCTAACTATTTAACTGCTAAAGAATTAGATAAAACTATGAAGGTACTAATGATGATTGCCCAACATGAATCATTTTTTAGAGAGATATCTAACCTTACTGGAAATGAAGGTCTGTCGAATAAAAATTTGCATAAATTGAACCCCTTCATTGATGAAGAAGGGATACTCAGGGTGGAGGGACGATTACAATTATCTATGCTGGATTATTCGAAAAATCATCCTATGTTATTGTCGGGCAAACATAGGTTGTTTATGTTGCTTTCTGAGTCCGAACATAAAAATTACTTCACAGTGGACCAAATTTGGTATTGAGTTCAATTCGAGAAAACTATTGTGTGTTAGGTGGTAGAAATTTGACTAGGAGGATTACACATCAATGTCTGACATGTTTTAGAGTTAATCCGAAACCACTTCAACAAGTTATGGGTGTACTTCCAAAGGAGAGAGTAAGCCATACTTTTCCATTTCATATAACTGGTAAAGACTATGCTGGTATAGACTATGCTGGTGTTATAAAACATACCCACGGTAGAGGTCAATACATGTTATATTTGCCTATTTATTTGTTTTTTTGTTTTTCTACCGAAGCAATCCACTTAGAGATTTGACAACTGAGGCATTTCTTGCAACATTTCGGCGATTTGTCTCTAGGCCAGGTAAACTATCCCAAGTGTTTTCTGACAATGGGTATAAGTTTATTGGAGCTGATGCTGAACTTAAGCAACTAGGTGCGTTTCTCAAAAACCAGGTAGATTTAAAAAAAAAAATAATATTGAAAATGAAGGAATAACTTGGAAATTCATCCCAGCAAAGTCCCCGAATTTTGAAGGTTTATGGAAGGCAGGTGTTAAGTCTTGTAAATATCATTTAAAGATAATATTGGGTAAAGTTTCATTGAGGGTCGTCGGACGCACCCCTCCGAGGGGGTGCGTACTACAAAAATTCTGATTAGTCTGAAAGGGGTCCCCCTTTAATTAGAAATCGACGTGTCCGAGCTTTTTTTTTAATCTTACATTTTATATTCAGAAACGGCTCTGTTAAGTTTTCATTGTTACACACAGTAGTTTCAACAAGATGTCCATTATCATTTTTCAAAGTTCGGAAGACCCTGTTCAAGACCCTATAGTAAAATACGCCTAAACAGGGTGTTGGCAACACTGTGTATTTTGATTGATGCCAACCACATGTTTTGCCTCAGTCAGTAATAAATCAATGTGCTGAACCTGCGAATCATTAATTTTCTGTGATTGAGTTATTTATAAACGAAGTGATATTAATTGAAAGTAATACTATGTCGAGAAAGGCGTCAGGAGCTTCCAACAGAAAGAAAGCGAAGGCAAGGCACCAAGAAGCAGAGAAGTCGTCAGTTTTGATGTTTTCATGATTGCAAAGTATACAAGAAATGGATGAATGAGTATTCTTTGTTATTTGGTGGGACCTTCATTTATATTGAGGAGAGATATAATTGCTTCTCAAAAATTGAACTATTTTGTGTATGCGCATGAGGTTTTATTAATTAAATTTTCATTTCCAACTATTTGTTCTTAATGTTTTCAAGTATTTCCGAGTTCAATATCTCAAAACAGGTTTTCGTTTCGAATTGATACACAGATATAATTCAATTCAAAGCTAGTTTCACGCCTATTCAAAATGAGTTTCCAGTTATCGAATTTTTCAGTTTCATTGGGGGCGCTAAGATCAAATTCTGTTACCGCTAATTATAATTATAATAATAATAATGGGTCATTATTCCCAGAATGAACATTTACTGAAACGGGAAAGGCTGAAGATCAGTTGGTTGCATCAAAGATGCATCTTGGGTCTGGAATTGCGTGAAATAATGATTTATATCGTACTCTAACTTACTCATTTCCTACTGATGCCAACTTTGTTGATGAAAGGTTGATAAACAGTGCTTCAGTTCTAGCGTGAGAAAAGTGCGCCCAAAGTTCCAATGCGACCAATCAAAGAAATATATTTTTCACAAGGCGGAGAAAAATAAAACATTTAATACCCAAGCAGGTAGAAGAGCATCTTACAGAAAAGCTTTTACAAAGAATACATGTAACTGTAACATGAACAAAAACTAAATCAAATCAAATGATTGCTAGAAAGGGTTAAATTATAATAACAAAAAAACAATCAATGAAAAAAAAACATAATAACATGAAGAAATAAATAACCTGTATGAAAAGAGAAGAATAAATTTTAACATTTTTCATAAACATCATAGAGTGGAAAGAATATATTTTATTTCCCTTTTGAACACTTCAATGAGTGTTGAAAATAGATCAGTTTTTTTGCATATCTGATTGAATATTTTGCACATCAAATGAATTCAATAGTATATTTTTTCTTGGAGTAGGTAAATAAAAACAGAGTGAGCTTCTTCCGTTCAAGCGGGGTATGTTGAAATTCAATTGAGATAATAACTTCTAACAATCACTCAGGTAATTTGTGAGTTTATATATGAAAATGCAAGAGTGGTAGTTCTTCGTTCCTCCAGAAATAACAAGGAAAATCTGTGTAGTAATAAGTTATTATTTGAACCTTGGTCTGGATAAAGTACATTAAGTCTGTATATAATATACCTACTTCGGGTATTTTCGTTGAATTTATTTGAGCAGATGAATGTGATTCATGTAAATAGGAGACCAAATCAGCAAGCCATATTCTAAGTCTCCACAGTTTCTGCCGATGCGGTTTTGATTATGCTCGATGAGAAGGTCCTTTTGGAGTCAAAATTAATGTCATGATATTTTGTTACATCGCACCGTCTCAAAATAATTTATTTTCTGAGTGAGTGTATTCCACTGGTTTGATTTTCAAAGTATAAGTAGTGCAATAATATTTCTGATATTTCTGGATACTACAAACCGTTATTTTAACACCACGACAAGTGTTTCGATCATCAATTGATCATCTTCAAGAGGAAGATCAAAATAATCATATTCACAAAGCTGTCCTTATAAATAAGGATATTCCTCTTGATCACTTGCTGATCGAAACACGTGTCGAGTTGTTAAAATAACGATTTGGTGTTGGGAAAAACTCCAGTAATATCCATTACTACATCAATAGTTCCAAACAGTCCATCACAAGTAACATAAAGACATTTCTATATATTCAGGGGTAATTTTTTTTACACCATGAAGATAAACAGTTAATATCATTTTGGTTTACCATACATTCCCTTAGAGAATCAATGATTTTTATTAATAATTTCAAGTCATCAGCAAATGCTGCTCGTTATATTTCCACCTATGCCGTTCACAAATAATGAAAAGAGGAGAGGAGCTAAAATGCTTCCCTGAGGTGCCCCTTTGGTTGAAATGAAAGTTTCAGATATATGACCTCGGCATTCAATATATTGTGACCAATTACTAAGGTATGATTGACAAAAATTCAGTAGGTAAGTATCTACTTGAGTATGATTATCAATAGCATTGCTGATAGTTTGTGTGAAGCACATCAGATTGGTGATTTGCTTGGATACGAATTTCCGGTTACGTCACGTAATTTCCGGTTACAGAAATGCACTTCTGTCCATATACAGGGTGATCTAAATTTGCCCTTTCAAGAGCTTTCCTGAGATGTTGAAAAAGATTCATATATATTAGGATATAGGAATTTAAACCCGACGAAAGCGTCTAGCGTTTAAATTGCAAACCCCTACTTGTGATACATCATTGAAAATACTATAAAAAATGCTATCCAATGGTATAAATAATAATTGTACAGCGTGAAGCAATAATTGTGAAACTTTGGCTTGAATGGAATATTTAATGAGGTTTTTGTAGTAAATAGTAAAAGTAAATATTCAAAGTGAGTTTCGTTGTTTACAGACTGTTGTCAAAGTCTGCACGAACTTTAATATCAGCCGGCTTAATATGACTTTTTTATTTGTATTTTATTTGCAATTTAAACATTTTGAGTAGTGGGTGGGGCCTAGGGGGTTGATGGGGGTGAGTTCTCTTTCATGTCACTACAGTTCCCCCTTACTATCCCAGGAACGGTTTCAAGCATTTTTCGATATCAGCTTTCGTTCGTGAGACATAGCCCATTGTAAGTTTTGAAATTGACACACGGTATATTGAGATTTCAAAAGCTATTGCAAAATTTGACAATAATGTGATACGACGATAATTTATTATTTCTTACGTCAAAGTAACAGAAAAATCCATCAAATTGAATACTCATGTTGCACCACATCTCACGTTCCCTATGAATTTCATCGAAATGGATCTTTTTACACTGTTCCACAATGCGGATGAAACAGAGGAAGCGTAAACAAAGGTAACAATTGAAGGATGATGAAAGAAAATATTCGTGGTATACTTATGCAAATTCCCAATGCAACACACGTTTTTCCGAGCTTCCGGAAAGCTTTTCGTGAACATATTCATATTGGTCCAATTATTTCCTTTTGAAAAGTGTTGCTATAGATCATTTTTATTTCAAGTTGCACAGCCACACGCGATGCATACATATGCATTTTGATAGGATACTATTATGATTTAGTAGAGATCCCGTGAAGTGGAATGAAGCATGTGTCAAATTGAAAATTTGTGGCGAATTGTGATGGGATCAATGTATGAAAGCAAATATTAGTCGTGAACTTGGATTCATAAAATTGTCTGTCGGCTTCAAATTCATTGGGTGTTGAGGGACAGATAAACAGGAAAATAACTTGCGATTTTGAGAAATTGGAACATCTCTTCGAGAAACCAGAGTAGCTAAATGATTCTGGAACTTTTTATCTGGTACCTTCTTGAGAATATAGAATAAAGAAAATACTTTTGTCTAGTTTCTACTATGTTTATTTAACGTTACAACCGGTTTCGGCTTATAAGGCCATGAATTTCTACAAAATTAACAAGTCATCAATCGAACAAGTTTGAACCTTCTTGAGAACCATGTGCTTTCTTCATTTCTTTCGAGCCTCTGGAAATTAGTTTAGTCTCAAGGGCTCTTTGCATTTTTCTTTTCATCTGTTAATGGCAAAAATTCTAAGAAAGTTGATTGGTGTCATGATATACTTGATAGTAAATGTGTCTTCTTTGCTGACTAGTTAGAAACAAAATGACTGAACTATTGGGTTACGCAGCATACAAAAGAATACTCTCGGGAAATCAATTCCAATATTTTGACAATTTTTTAGTCATCATCAAGGAAGGTGAAGAAATAAAAATGTGTTGTTAACATATCGCTTGAGTTTTTATAAAACCACTTCGTCTTGTTGATATTGAGATGAAGACGTTGTCGAAGTTATTTCCGGCATTTTTCCCAGAAAATCATTGTGAAGTGGGACGCAGTTAGATTTTCTTGTATAGAAACTCAATATTCTATTCAAATTATTTTGGTCAGTTTGATGAATTTGATAAATGGAATTCGGAACTTCTGGCGTGAATTGAATATATGGAAAATAATCTCTACCCAGAACAAATATACTGTTTTGATAATGATTGTAGTGCCCATTGTTTTCAAAAATTCATTGTGTTCACTGAACTGACTTTTGATTTTATGTTCAGTTCGAAAACTGTAGCATTGCAGGCATCCTAAGAGTTTTTTGAATTCTATTTGTATTTTCTCAATTGAATTTTCTGCATTTGAAGATAAATGAATATTTGAATTCAATATCATTATTTCATTTTTCAATTTATTTATTTTTTGTTTGTAGTGAAATGTCAAAGAAAAACAATCGTTGAAAAAAGTTTTCAGGTAATCAATGAAGGCCGTGGGGATTTCAACATCTTATTCATTGCTCTATAATTGTAGTAGTAGGTATTGTCTGAATGAAGTCTCGTCAGCTTCAGGTTCACAGGACCTAAAAACAAAATTTTCCTTCGAGTCTAGCTTCTTGCATGTTAAACTTTGCGGGATTCGTATCCGACGTTATAAATATTAATGGAAAGTTGATTTAATAACTGAGCATGTAACAAAAGCTTTGTGTTGTATCTCAGAAATACTCCGAATCTGTGAATATATTACCATATATTTAGAATTTTTCAGCTATTGTTGTACCTTGAAGTTTATGATTTATATCATGAGGGAAAAATATTACTGTATTTCTGTGCTACCTGGATCAAGTTGAATCTTTCAAACACTATTGGAATACATCTTGATTTGAATGTATCCTTCGAAATATTTAAAAAAACATGCAATTTTTCATTACATATGTAAAGTTTTGATATTCTTTTTATATTTCGAAAGTCTCTTTCACTTTTGGAGGTAACCGACACCATGACAAATGTCAGTATGTTTGATAATAGTTGTTTCAAAAAAGATTATACTTTCAGTGTATATCCCAAAGAAACTCTTCTACACAATTCGCACATATTTGTTAGAACTTTATTCTGAAATTAATGGCTTTCTTTAGGAATTTGCCGCACAACAGAACATCAAGGAAGATTATTGTTGTTGAGCTACAATGGGTTAATGTTATTAAAAAATACTTAGCTAATAGGCCAACTGACATTACAAAACTATTTATTTTATACCGTAAAGGTAAACATAT
>WOGN01004531.1:263-14020 GCA_015342105.1 Leptinotarsa texana
CACAGTCAAAAGCCTTTTTTAGGTCATAAAATACTGCTGCAGCTACATCTCCGGCATTTATATCTGAATATACCTTATACAGGAAGGAAAAAATTGCATCTTGGGTGTTCTTTTTAGCCTGAAATCCGAATTGATTTTCTTTGATGATTTTATGAGCAAATATATTCATGGAGATGTCATCTAACTAAGGGACCGTAGATTTCTTGAGGACGTATTCAAAAGTGGTAATACGTTATTTTTTGAAAATTGTCGCCCTAGTCAAAACTCTGTGCTCAATTTCCAAACTTTTTGAGTCAATTATTCGTTACTATATATACTTTGATGTTGGATCCTCGATAAATAAAGAGCAGAATGGATTTGTAAACCATCACTTCCTTGAAACTAACATATTTATCTATATTGAATATCTTTTGAAGAGCATGAACAAAGGCTACCAGGTTGATACCCATTTCAGCAAGGCATTCAACAAGATAGATCATGCAATTCTACTCAACAAGCTGACAGAAATCGGTATACACAAGGATTTGCTAAGATGGTTTCAGTCGTATATTATAAATAGGTCTCAGGCAGTCACTTTGAAAAGTTTAGTTCTAGATTCATTAATATCACTTTCGGAGTTCTTCAGGGCTCTCATTTGGGGCCTCTCCTCTTCAACATTTATATTAACGATATATCTAGTTGTTTCTCCTACTGCGTTTAATGTATAATGATGACTTGAAAGTATTCCATACTATGACATTTTCCAATGATTTACTCTTCATACAAAACGATATTGATGACCTTGTAAAATTCTGCCAGAAAAACTATCTACCCCTTAATCTTAAAAAATGCCGTTGTATCACGTTTACAAGAAACAAAAATATTTTCATCACCACCAATATCACATAAACAGGCAGCAGCTAAAAAACATCTGAAGTCAAGGACTTGGGAGTATTATGACTTTAAACTATTATTTGACTCGCATATTAACTATAATGCGAAAAAGCTAACAATGCTCTTGGATTTCTGTTCAGAACTTGTCACGACTTTAGAAATACTAACTCTGTTCGTACACTTTTCATGGCGTATGTAAATTGTACTCATTTTTGCTTCAGCTATATATCTCGTATATTGAAAGACTTGTATCTATACAAAGCCAATTCATCACCTATATTAATAGAAAATTCTTTCATAATCTCAAAAATCCATTACAAACTAAAATATAACTCAATCTGGTATCATTGGCAGATAGACGCCAAATAGCTGATATTAAGTTCATATATAAAATAATAAATAATTGTTACGACACCAGTTCTGTATTGAAACAACTTTTAATGAATGTACCTCTGTATAATACCAGAGGAACATATTCATTCCAAACAAATCAAAGTAAAAATTTGAATTCATCCCAAAATAGGTGTAAATCTTATAACTCCATATTCAAAGCAATAGCTATTGACATCTTTTCTAATTCCCTCGCAACCTTCATCAAGTCTTCTAAACGTCCATATGAGCATTTTCATATCTATTGTAATTTGCACTTCACTTGAATAACAACTGTTCATAACACGATATCGCATATTATGTAATACAGTCAAATCATTTAGTGTTATTTTCACGGCATCATTTGTGAATACTCTCTTTGGGTTTGTCCCGTTTTGTATTCCACTGGAAATAAATATCATATTTACATCAGATGTTATTCGAATTGGATGATTTTTTTGATTTTCACAGGTATCATCTCATCTAATTCAAATCCAGGTTCAAAAAATATATGTTGTAACCTACATATAATCTGTGATATGGAAATTCTGAAGCTTTTGCTAAAACATAAAATCTGGGATTTTCAAATGGCCAAAGGTTTTTCATTACAGTCATTTCTTTCTAAATGAATTGTTTTTTGCTGGTACCAAGAAACATTCGCCGCTATGTTTCAATCCGAGTACATGTCCAAATTTCGAGTGTTAAGTTAGGTTAGAAAATTCGTACCTAATTTTCCATCAAGATTCAACTATTCGTCCTTGCCTGGATAAATTTCACTACATTCATCATTCACAGGTGAGTGAGCATGAGCTAAAATTGATCCTGGTCATTCAAATTCAGATAGACACACTCCATTACCCATGCAGTCCCGGTGTAATGGATGTCTTTTGTACCAGCGCTATAGTTATATCAGGTTTCTTGATATTGGAATTTTGAAATCTTCTCCCATAATCTGAAGGCCTTTTCAGCATCAAGTAACATTTTCGCAGATGCTTGAGGAAAAGAATAACAACAGGAGCCAACCGTATATTTGTGGTTCCAGTTAGAAGACCTAGAATTTTCAGGCTAATGCAAACAATGTATTTATGATAAATGCATACGTATTCATGTAAGTAGTATTTCACGGAAATAAATGTGCTGTGCTGTGCGTTGTATATAACATAATATTTGTAGAAAAAATGTGAGTTATCCTCAAACATTTACAATTACTTCAACATCAAATTGACTCCACATGAAGAAATGTTGCAGTATATATCCCAATATGGAAACGTAGTATAGTTCAAGTAAAAGATATAGTGCCCCCTACCTTCCAGCAGTTCATCTTTAATAACACACACAATGCGGTACTCATCGCTACATTCTCTTGGAGTTATTTTTTGAAGTTGTGTTCAATTTGTATATGAGTTACCTTCAATTGAAAATTGTTACACTATAGAACATTTACTCATCTCAATTTATTGAAAACCAATAGCAAGGTCTAGCGTGGTAAAATATTGAGCTCTACCATGTTTGTCTAATATATCCGCGATATTTGGGATCGGATATCGGTCGTCAATAGTTTTTTCGTTAACCTTTCGACAGTCAACGACTAAACGACATTTTTGGTTACCCGATGCGTCTAATTTTTTTGACACTATCCAAATTGGTGATGATCACGGGCTACAGGATGGTCTTATGATCTTTTTGTCAATACTGTCTTTTATCTGTTATTGAACTCATTTTTGTGAACATACGGATATCTGAAAGACTTCGTACGTACGGCAATTTCGTCGTTTGTTCTAATTATGTGTTTGACTTTCGAGGTAAATGTCAGTTTGTCACCCGGTTAAAAAAATTTATCAGCATATTTTTTGCAGAGCTTTGTAATGAAAACCAGTATTTCATCCTTTTGTATGTGTGTGTCTGTCTGTTGTGGCGGGACAAAGAAAACTTCAAATTTATATGTCACACCATCGAAATAATCGCGAAAATCAAATAATATAAAATCAATTTCATAATTACCATTAAATTCTGGAAAACACGGAACAAGAGCTCTATACCTGATGTTTTTACTTCCGAAGTTGTTTTTAAAATAGTGTTAGAATGATAAATTTTGTTTGGACATAAATTTTCTATTAATGTTAGTCGTATTATAGAGTTAGAGCTGCCTGTGTCGATGAAGAGTTTCGATTTGGGATTTTGAATTCCTGTATAAGAAAGGGTGTTGTTTGAGAATACATTAAATTCTTGTATGTCAGGTTTTTGTCTTGGTGTTGTCCGAGGAAAAATTTTGGTCTTATTCATTATCAGATTCTATGTTTTCGTCTGGTTTGGGTATTTCGGTATTGAAATCGAAGGAATGTTAATATTGATCATGTTGATACCCAGGTGGGAAATATAAATTTTTATTAGGGTGGAAAGAATCTGACACAAATTGATTGTCATATTCGTTAGAATGTAATTCTTCAAAAACAAAGTGTGAACTCCTATGTTGTTGCCCATTCGAAATTTCGGAAATACTATTTTTGGGGGGTCCGAAGACGTCACGATTTGTTGGGAACCTAATTTGTTGTTTTGTAGGTTGATCTGGTATAGGCTAATTTGCCCAAATTGGTTTTTGATTATATTGTGACTGGAAAGGGTTAACATTTCCAGAAAATTGGGGGTATTGCTGAAAGTGGGGTTGGTGATTGAAATAATATTTGCTATTGAAATTATGCCCTTGAAAAATTATTACCAAATTGTGGTTTAGGAACCAAATTAGTCCTTTGTTGTACATTCTTTCAAAGTTTTTAAATTCTTTCGCATACGCCATTGTTCTTCCAGTGAAGCTGGTTTTTAAATATGCATATTATTTTTCAGGATGCCAGTACACCCTGCAATAAACGTACTCAGTGCTGTTTCATCATATATGAATAATATGACATAATTTTCGGGTTCGGTTAAATTGACATCATTACTTATTCTTTGTATAACACTACTTTTCAACAGTTGCATTCTACTCCCAAAATGGATAAGGGTTTCTCCGTTATAAGGCCTAGTTCTCGTCAGTTTTTGAACTAAACAATCCCTGCGGTCTGAAAAACTTTGGCAAAGGATATTTTCAGTTTTTCCCAAGTATTTAATTCTATCCTATTTCCTACCATTGCTTCCGCTTTTCCCATTAATTTTTCTTGGATGCATTCAAGTATATGTTTTCGAAAAGCAGCATCTCCATAAATGGCATAATCGTTTAACAGGTTTTGACAACGAGTTATGAATTTATTAACAGTATCACTATCCCCATCGTGGGGTTTGATGTTTTTCAAACGAGATTTGAAAAGGTTCCAGTCGACCCTTTGAGGTTCTACTGGTGGTCATGTTTGGAATGTTTTGGTTATTGTCTTCGACTGACAGATTATTTAATAGTTGCAAAATATTTTCAATATCGTAAATAAAGTTTTGACTTTGATCAATATAATTCAGTATCTATCGATCGACAACAATTTAACTTTCAAATTCAGTATATTTATTATTATAATTTGTTATTATCGCAAGTAAATCTAATGTCAATATCCAATATTCAGTTTGAATTAACGTCACTACCCTATCTCTCCCAAAGTTCGTAAAAAGAGGATTTAGGAAAGTCGAAAAGTAATTTCGCACTTACAGTTTGGTATTTGTAGTCTCCTGGTTCCTTTCTCGATCCTTTATTTTTCAGAGAGATATTTGAATCTCGTCGACCCTCGCTGAAGAAGTTGAAACTTCAAAGTCACGAAAACGATTTCTGGTACAATGCAATGTTTTTTTTTCACGATTTCACATAAGACACAAGAAAACGTTTATACTCTTATAGATCAATACAAAGAATGAATATTTATTAAGACAATTATCAAGAGATTCGAAATATAATGAGTTTGCAAAGTCTCGGACTCCTGTAGGTAAGGTACGTTTCTTGATATTTGGTACCACGTAACTCGCTCGTTCGGTACATCATACTCTTTGATTTTTCTTTCTCAATAAATCTCTCACAATTCAACAATTATTTACCAAGCCGCTATGTTTGTTTCTCTCTTATCACTCGCTGACGTTGAATGGCGCCACAATTTCCCTACGATCAATTGACCATCATTAACGGTTTACTACCTTTCTGTCACACATTATATTTGTTTTTTAAAAAGACGTTTTATATTTTTTCGACAGAAATGAACGTCTCATCGTGCTACATTTTTGATAGATTTTTTCAAGCGATTATCGTGACAATTTGGCATGTTACAAATTATATGGGTTTATGAAGTGCTCAAAATGACTATTTCAACGCGTTATATTTTTACAAAAATTTCAATACACATTATAATATCTTCAAATAAAATACCTACACATCATATTGAATCATTCATTACTGAAATAATGTTGACTTTTCTAAATTTGTTGGATATAAATGTTCTTATTTTTATGGTCTTTAATAAAATTGTGAGGTGACAATACCTACACACGTCTGTGTATCTCTGAAAAATAACAAAGTTAGTTTCCTCAGTCCATATGCTTTCTTGAATCATGTATTTTGAGGCATCCTGTATGAGTTCTTAATTGGGATCGCATAGATCCTGTATACCTTCCTGATTGAGATCGCACGTTGAAACATCAGATCACCCCATCGTTGAACTGTCATGTATTTTTCCTAAACAATATATTTTGAGACACCCTGTAAAATTTTTCTCCTATATTTACACACATCTGACATTTTCCATCTTAGTCATATCGTAATGATGCTAACTGACCAAAGGTGCTATTTTGAGAAGCGAAACTAGCTTATCAAATATCTGAACATAATAGATATACTGGGCGGAATGAAACTCATTTTTTCATTTCAGTATCATTTTATAACTATATATTTCTTTCCAAAGTGGGTAACTTACATAAATAATCTTGAACATTATTTCAATGAAAATGAAGTACAAAAAAATCCGAAATTCGTCTAACTTTTTTTCAATTGAAAAATGGAGAGGCCTTGTAATATTTTGTTTGATAGGTATTTCGATTATCTATTCAATATTTTTCCGATTTGAGGATTGGATCAGTCAATTCTGAAAAAATTAGCAAACAAACGATTGATATCATTAAAAAAACTGTATTCTGAATTCACTCCAATTAATTAGAGTTAATATTTACAAACTGTTCATCATCATTGAGTTGAAAATAAAATAATTATTCAAGATCTACATTATTTATTGATCCCATTTGACCACATTTTTGTGCATCCGTGTGTAAATTACGGCGACAACCAAAAAAATTATAGTTAATCTGTCCATGTGTTGAGATCGAAGGAATATGACATTCCCACAAAACAATTATTTGGGATATGACTGATGAATTATCAGGTTACGGTCCTGGCTCACATATAACCGAATTTGTGTACGCTAGCCTCAAAAATTACAATTTCAGGCTCTGAAGTACTGGAGAACAAGATTTTGAAATCATTTGCAAGGTAGAGGGCATATGGGTAAACTACGATGTCTCATAGTTGATAAGTTTCGACTCATAAAAAAACTATTCTGAAACCTAGACCCCCCTCATTTAAATTTCAAGCAAATAAAATTCATTAATACAGTTTATCGTATGATTTTCACTATAAGGTGACACGTGTTTCGCTATACAATAGGTTTCTCAAGCGTTAATAATAAGATACTTGTAAATTACAACCATTTTGTACTCTATCAAATTACCTACTTGTTTGCCTACTTTCTAATGAATGAATCTATCTGAAGAGATCAGGTATAAATTCAATAACTATATGAATAAATGAAATTTCTGAAAATATCATAATCAAACTTAACTTTTTATACCTGAAAATAAACAGATTTAATAATGGCGAATTGTTTACTTGTGATGCACTGTTAGGAACATTTGGTGTAGTAATGAATATTACTGGAGTTTTATCCTAAACCGTTATTTCAACACCTCGACACGTGTTTCAATCACCAAGTGATCATCTTCAGTTGTTAAATTTGTTTATTTCCATACTCTCCAACAGATTAAGTTTTAAACCTTTCTTTTGGAAATGGAGGGGCTTGAATCCATGGTTGAACCCATGTCCCTCTTGGTAATCAGCAGAAGAATCTTTTATATTTTTGGCTGACAGAAGCAAATCGTTAGGTACGAAACCACTTTCCTTCCCGACATGCAAAATTATAACACGTTTTCTCTTTGAAGAAAGTGATTTCAAAGCACAATACTTGGTTTCGTCTACCTAGCCATATTTGACAACATCATGAGTGTCAAACCAAGTTTCATCGAGGTAGATTGTATGTCTGCTGGATTCTCGGTAGGTTTTCATTCGTCTAAAATATTCTTGTCGGAGTTGAACAATGCGTGTCGATTCCAATATGACCATCCGATTGTTCAATTTTTTATATTTGAAACCACAAGACAATAAGACACCTCGAAGAGTTTCTAAAGATTTGTAATTGTAATCGAGATAGTCGAGTAATTTATACCAAATCATTTCCAAGGTTGTACTTCATTTTTTGGTATATACATAAATTGTTCGCCGAATCACATCTTTTGTATCACCATCAACATTTACGAATTTTTTATTCCTTTATTTTCGTTTCATTGCATGGTCAATGACATTCCCTATTTTAATGACTCGAAGAACTGCCGAATGAGATAGTTTCGTTAACTCGCATATTCTATCCACAATAGCATTCTGTGAAGTGTGACAGATTTCCTTCTTCAAGCATTCATGAATATTTAAAATTATTCGCTGAACTTGAACATGCAAGTTTTTATTTTCAAATTCCGGATTCCTGTCGATTGACACAGATTCCTCACTCGTAATGTCATCATTTGTTTCAAAAGGTCTCCAGAAAGCCATATTGATGAAAGTACCCAAAGAAACTAAGATTTTTCACAAAAATTGGTTTAAACGATGAGATTGGAACCTTTGGTGTAAAAGTTGAATCCATCACCAGGGATCAATTACCCTAACACCAAACTGATATTTTTGCATTCGACGCGCGTATCGCTAACAAGGTTAGCATCTTCAGGAGAAGCAAATTGATACTGAATCTAAAGAAAAGGGTTAGCTGTTTATATACCTAAAATTTTTTGGTCTGATGTGGACTCTGTTAAATGATGATTATCCTAATTGATTTTTCGGTAATAAACTAGTGGAACCACTAGCTGCAAATTAATTTGTCCGCTGTTTAATCTATTGTTGACAAATTAATTCGCTCTTCCGATAATAACCATGATAGCGGCGGCACTAGGTGCGCTAATCAGGGTAAAAAATATCGGATTTAAAAACGAATCATCCCTTAGGTAATTCTTGAACGGATAACGTAGTTAACTTTTTTAGTAACGGATTAGCGATTAACGAAATTATTGATTTGAATAACGGTGCCAAGCTATGCTGCTTTGTATTATAGTGATGATAATCAACCACAGGCACAAGTAATTTCTTTCAGTTTTCACAATAATTAAAAAGGTCTTTCATTTTGAAAAAATGATCCTCCCAAACTATTGAAAGTACAAATTACAATTGAGCTTCAGAATTCTCTGAAACAGTTGATTTTGCGAGACACATCAAAATGTTCATACTCAATCCAAAATGTACCCTAATTGTGAGGTTAATAAGTTTTCATAAATGAATAGAATGTATTCAATGACAAACTGATGGAAAACTTACATTTCATCCACTAGTTGTAGCATATATTTGTATTCCAAACCTTCTACCCATAAATTTTTCAGCTCATCTTTTCTGCACCTCAGCTTTTTTTTACAATCTTGTAGATGTTCCTTAACTTTTTTTATTCTTTCTCTGTTTGAGATGACGATTTGAGAAATGGATCCAAATAAATTCATAACCTTACAACAAAAAAATATATTAGTGTAAATTTTCTCAAAACCATCATTTTAACCCCAATTAATTCCAGACAGTTCAATGTGTCGAAGATACTATGAAATGTAATTCGACAATTACTTGAAAAACTGCAATTACTGCCAAGCTATACCGAAAAATAGTGTTGCTAGAGGCAACTTGGTAACCTCATCTCAAAATGAACAGTAATGGTAATGAAAAATTAGAAATAAAACTTTCTATTTTTTTACCACTTGTATTTGTAACTAACGTCACTACAGTTTCGCCCTATAAGGACATTTTCAAACGAATACAGTAATTGTATTGTATTCGTCAGAAAATGTCCTTATAGGACGAAACTACAGTAAGGTTAGTTACGAATACAAGTGGTAAAAAACAGAGAATTTTATTTCTAATTTTTCATGATGATCTCCTATCACATAGTAACGGCTACATCCATCAATTTAGTAATGATAATATATGGGGTTTTACATTACCAAAGAGCGACATTTTTTCAGATATCTAATACTATTTACCCAAAATCTATTACCATATCTGGTTTTATTTTGTAGAACTATATAGTTATGATATTTAATTGTGATTAGTTTCAGTTGTCACTTTAATTATTACATTGAAAAAGCTCCCAAGAAAACAACACAAGAAAAATCAATAAATAAGGAATAAGTCGTGATGTTGCAGAAATCTAGAAATACTACAGCTTGTGAAATGTAGGAATGAATTTCGATATAGAGCCGCCCACTTGATGCGCCTTCGTTAGAAGACGGAGCGAGCGAGAGAAAGAGAGAGAGAGACCAGAAATTCTCAAGTCTCTTCCTAGATTTGACGAGCTGAACATTAGATTAAGCGGAATTCTTTAATAAACTGCCAACACATGTGAAAAATCTTAAGAAATGTAAATCAAGCTACTCTATAAGTAATCAAACTGAAACAGAAAAGTTCCAGAAGAGACAGTTGGAATGGAATAGAACTATTTTACGAAACTATTGCGGTTATCCAAACGAAGACATTATTTTGAAACTACAGCGACATCTCAAAGGTGAATCAAAGTCTTTGGTTGCTGGAATGTTACTGACTGCTGATAACGTAGATTTAGTAAGCCATACTTTACAAAGAATTGGCAGACCATAATTCATTATTGAAACCATCATTACGAAAATAAAATGTATGCCATTCATGAGATAACAATTTGGAAAAGTTGATACTATTCTCAGCACATAACATGGTTTCCGTTATGAAAACCTTAGAATCCAAAGGTCACCTGCAAAATCCTCAAATAATCAAAGAACTAATCACCAAACTTGCTGAATTACTAAAAAGGGTAATGTGACCCTGAAAGATTTCTCTTCATGCTTAGAAACTATTTCTAAAGCAGCTTGTTATGTTAGTTCGCCTTGTAAATACTCCATAGTTGAAGGTAGAAAACATGAAAGGCTTTTCAGTACTTCCGAAATAAAAAATTAAAAATGCAACTACCGTGACAAAAAATGTCATGATAATTTTTGTCCGCAGATACAAGCTGATGTTATAGATAAGCGGTGGAAAGTTGTTACATACATAAAACTATGTTTTTCTTGTCTAGAAAGTAAACATCAAAAGCTCAAGTGCAGATAGAGAAAAATATGTGTCATTTTGATTGGACAGGAGAATATACATTTGATATTATCACCTGTGGCTACCAAGTGGAAATTAGGTTGGCCACTATACAGTCCCACTCCCATAAATGTCGAAAAAGTCTTCAAAGGTCTTCAAAGCTCATACACCGTATATTTGTGAGAAACCAGAAACTGTTGACGACATTGAAACACTTATCGAAGAAAATTTTGCAACATAGTCTTTCGGATAATTGGTAATGAGAGAACAATTACTATAATGGATACTACTATTTGTTATACAGGAAAATGATATGAGATAGGTTTGTTGTGGAAAAATGATTATGACATCCTACCAGAAAGCAAATATAGACCCTATAACGACTGAAATGTATGAAAAAAAATACAGTTTCGACAAAAATTTTCCGAAACCTACTGCCAGAAAATCAATAGGTACCTAGAAAAGTGGTATGTTAGAAGGCTGAAACAAGAAGAAATTCTCAGATTATTCACGTCTTTGCTACTTGCCACACTTTGCTGTGAATAATCCAAATAAGCCCTATAAAATACGCCTGGTATTCGATGCAACCGCCACGTCAAGAGGAGTGAGGTTGAATAGCAAAACTTTTACCTGGACCAGATCTATTGAAATCTCTTGGTATGTATCTATAGAAATTTCGCCAACGATGATATGGATTTTGTGGTGACGTCACAGAATTGTTCCATCAGATTCATGTAGCGAAACTTAGAAAGATACAGATGAATATGAAATGACGGTGATGACATTTGGTACAGCTTGCTCTCCCGTGAAGAACTTTAATGATGAAAAATTTTGTTCTTACCATCAACAAATTCTATGTGGAGGATTACTTGGAAGCCAAGGATACGTAACAGGAAGCACTTCATACTATCTTAGAAGTCTGCAAAGTACAGATCCACTGATCTTAATATCAACACTTACTATACGAGGTAAAATATTGATGCAGAAGATGAGGCGTTCTGGAATCCCCTGAGATAGTTTTTTTACCGGAAGAATTGATCAAGACTTGTCAAAGACGGTTGGAAGATCTGAGGAAAGTAGCGGACTACAAAATACCAAAATGGTACAGTTCTCTGATCCCTGGAGCAGATAGAATTGAACTCCACGCCTTCAGAGTAAAGGTGGAAATTTGTTTGGGAGAATTAAGTCAGTCGTGCGCGGACCACAGGGTCGTTTAGGGGTTTTTACCCGGGGCAGTGGTTCCCTTTGGGGAGGTTGCTGAGAAAGCTATTATAGGGACTGAGGTACTAGGTGTTTCAAGACAGTGGGTCACGAGGGATTCCAATAGTGAGAATTGTCGCGTTTTATTTAGCTAGCTGACTTGAGGTAGAGTCAGGAGCGGTCGGTTGGACTTCCTAAGAAGTTATGAGTGAATTCTGGAGGTACTGAATTCCGAGGTAGTTCAGGGCACCATGGACATTCTTGAGGAAGCTTTGAGGGAGTTGAAATATTGAGATATTCAAGTTACTGTTTCGAAAAGTGATATTGGTATTTGGGAGTTTTTAGCGTTTTATTTGGCTAGCTGACTTGAAGTAAAAGTCAGGAGCGTACGAACTCAGAAGTAGGTCGGTTAGACTTCCTACAGAAATTTTTGAGAGAATTCGCGAAGTGATTGGGTTTTGATTATTATTAGCGGTCTGATTCAGTTAAGCTGATTTAGAGAACATTTTCGAGTTCCTGGTAAGACTTTGGTACAGTTTTGGGGAAAGAGTGGCTTCTGTTGGAAACTTCAGGAGAGCCCATGTACGTTAATTTGGTGAGCGTATTTAAAAACACTTCTGATATATATTGTATAAGTTATTGCAAGCGTATGTGTTTTATACTCTCGAATTGGCACCTAGGGTATTGGTGAAAATTTACCATATAGCTAGGAATCGGGTTCTATTTTTCACTATTAGGTTGTTATTAGGTTATTATTAGGTCATATTATTTTCCTATGTTATGCAGAGAGGAACGATTAAGTGGGTCTCTTAATAGTTTCTAAGAGTTGTATCTCATTTTGTTTTTATAGCAGATCTAGTAGAATTCAGACAGGGCATACCTATATCCTGAGTGATGTTATTTCAATTTTTAGAGGAATAGTTCTGTCATTTTGTTTTAGTAGTTTATTCATATTTTTCACATGGTTATAATTATATATTTCTTTTTCTTTCATATTGCACACAGTTTAAATAATGTTCAGTAAAACATATATAAACGAATAGTTTCAATATCATTTTGTGTAGGTTAAACTCCAGTATTAATTTTTGTTAATTTTATCAATTGTTAATCCGATTTTTTCGCCAACTTTATTCATCAATAAAATTGGTTTGTGAAAACTACTAATATTATTTGATTCCCCCATACCCCTAAATGTCCGAATCCAGTCTCTGAGGATATAATTGGTGGCATAACCAAGCCATTGCTCTACGAAGATAGAAAGGTAAAAAATTCGACTGTGGGCCAAGTCGCCCACTAATTCTCAATCCGTGTGATCAGGACGGATTTCTAACTTTTTCTGATCTGGTGGCAGCAACTCTCGCGCTACCAAACTAAATCAAAAAATAAATACTTTCGGCTGAACAGGGGGTGTATTTTTCTGGTGCAAGTATAACTGAGATAATTATTATACAGTGTGTAACAACGAAAACTTAACAGAGCCGCTTTTGGATATAAAAAGTAAGATTTTTAAAAAAAAGATTGTACATGTCGATTTCTAATTAAAGGAGACACCTTTCAGACTAATCAGATTTTTTGTAGTACGCACCCCCTCGGAGGGGTGCGTCCGACGATCCTTATTAAGATAGGGAAAGTAGGTCGAGTGGCACCTTGTTTTAAAGGTCTTTCAAAAGAAAATTTTTGTAACGATTAGTTTTCGAGATAATTTGAAGATTCAAAGGTATTTTTATTGAGTTCTACTCTTTTTAAAATAAATCAAATTGTTTTTAAGGTACAATTTAAGTTCAGAACTTTTATAAAAAAAAAATTTACTTTTTATGACAACCTGCTAATACGTGTCCATTTAATTTCGTAAAAAAGTAAGAATTATTTGTTTATTACGAGGAGT
>WOGN01004532.1:0-14019 GCA_015342105.1 Leptinotarsa texana
ATATAAGGGTCTCTAGTCCCTAGGTGAGGCAGTCGGTACCTACTTAGAAAGCGAATCAATCAAATTGTGAATATAAATTAAACGCATGTATATAAATTAGTTAGTGAAATATTGTAAAAATAAATTAGTTTAAGACAGTTAGTTCTTTAATTCGTTACAATATGATATCTGTTCTGTTTAAAATATGTTTTTTCCGGTTAATCGGCTGTCGCCCCTATTCGAACGACAACTCTCAGAAGTTGAGAATCTTGTGCGAGCTAAGGACTAACGAGGTCTTACCTTTTAACGTGTGATTCCTAACACGTGCTAACATGCTTTGGTGAATTGTGGTTTAAGTTTAGTGACATATCACATGAGCTGCTGTCACCAAAAACATATATTTCCTTTTAAGATTTCTCAGGCAGACACTGTTTCACATGACAATTATTTCCATTAAAAACAAACAAAACTTTTGAAACAACCTAATAGATGAAAAGTTGTTTGTAGCCAGCCATTTTATTCACAAAAATTTTCCAAAATTCAGATAAGTATCAATGTTTCTTTATTTGATGGCTTCCTCAGAATATTTTTATCGCTTTCTTATTTTTTCGCGCTCCATTCGCCAGTAGCGGTTCCTTCACTCTCATACTCGCCATGGGCATATATCAGTAGTCATATCTCTATCTAAGTAAGCATCATCAGGAGATAATGTCATCTTCTGATAATATTAACTTGGTATTTGTATTATGTTCTGGTGTGGGAAAATGTTTTCGATAGGGATCACATGTTAAAAGATAAGACCTCGTTAGTTCTTAGCTTGCACAAGTTTCGACTTCTGAGGGTTGTCGTTCGTAGGGGTGCGATAGCTGGTTAAAAAAAATTAAACATATATGTTTATAGTTACTCACCACAAGCCTAAGTTTTCTTATGTATGTTGTCTACTCAAGGTAATAATATATAATTCAGTGATGACTGGTTTTCAGTTACTCAAATTAGTAACTCCACCTTTTTCAAGTTTATTTTTTGTTGTAAATTTTAGTTTGAATTAGAATTTGTTTTAAATGTATTGGTGTGTTATGAAAAGATGAAAGAAACTACAAAGAAAATACTAAAACATTTATTTCAATAGATAAAACCTTGAAAAAATATAAATTAATAAATTCATATATTGATGAATACCTAAAATCATATAAATATAAAAAAATTATATGTTACCTACTGTAATTGATAATGACAACTCATAAATCTTTAAAAATGTCCAAGTTAACCAAAATGGTTGTGAAACATATCTTTATGTTCAATAAGGGGCCTCCCCATCTTCACAATTAGCAGCTGCCACTGTGTAAATTTAGAAAATAGTGAATAAAAACCAAGTCACTCTCAAGGAAAAAAAAACATATAAATACATATAAATAAGAAGCATTGTATATTTAGAAAAACCAAAGCTTAGATATTGAAGGAGTGTCATTTTTTGTAGAGGAATACCAGTTTTTATCAATCTTCTTTGGGTATTTTTACCTTCCAGTCTGAAAAATATGAAAATTGTAATAGGGATTTTTATATATGTGTAGAAAAAAAATTAGAAATTATGGAATGATTTGGAAGACACTGAAAACCATTTGTACTGAAATACTTATTTATTTCAATAAAATTTTTAAAACTCCATTCCAAGAATTCGAAAATTCATTGAAAATAATAATTGAATGTGTACATTGAAAAGTATTTATGAAACGTTAGAAAAAAAAATTGTTTAGTTGTAGATCTAATACATCTGATTTGATCTGAGATCTGAGCAATCCAATGAAGTGTGATTCCAAACACAATCAAAGATAAGGCATGAAATCCTTCTAAAGTTGCTTGAATGCAAATGAGTCCTACTAAATGTTCAGAATGTCTCCTCAACAAAACTGAATTATTTCATAACCAAACCGTTGTATATAGACCCAACTTCAACGTCTACATCAACGATTCCAGCTAATATTATCAACAGAAAGAACACTCTGAAAACAGAGGAGACAATCTTAGACTTTCTCGCATACTTCCCCGAATTGGGTTTATCAATGCCAAATGGAAAGTAGCAACACCAACATTTTTAAAAATCTTCTCAAATAACGTCCGAAAAAAGGAAAACCAAATTGACGAATTTCGGTTCTTTTTGAATGTCTCCGGAACTAATAGACATTTACTAGGATTTAAAACGTCATAAATAAGCTCTGAAGTAGGCAACTTCTTCCTAATCTAACCGACCATGGATCTCTCACAGTTTCCGATTTTCCTATGCTGGGCCTCCATATGTTGGACAACTCGTAATCACATTCAATTTTATTTAGAAAAATAAATGTGTCCTTGCCACAATACATATCACTTTGTTTGGAATTGGTTGTCAATGTTTCTTGGTAAATGTTACTAGTTCGGACTTACATTGTCTGAAAATGGTCTCAACAACACTAAAAACTTGTGAAACACCAAATATTTCAGAGTTGAAACATTTACAGTTTCTTAGCATTTCAATAACTTCCCAATATCTCTCCTTGAAGTTGTGGTCAGAATTTTTCTATATCCATGTTTACATTCTCACTCCAATTCATGATGATTCTTATATAAAATCTAAATAACATAAGTCAAACATTTTCAAATAACAGAAATGTACCCTCTCATTATACTCCCCTAAGTATACATTATATGTAAGTATCAATAATCAAAAACTTATTTCACACCAGTAGGAAAAATAATCTACCCGACATTGTACTCACTTGATTTGATGAAATAAATAAAATAAATTAAGGAGTAGTATAATGAATATGTTCAAGAAAAACGGGTCAATTTCCATCTAAAATATCACAATATAAATTTTGCTACAGCCTGAGGCTACAATCTCCGGTTCTTGAGATGCTTTTATTTTAGTGATGTCCTTCAATCATTTTATGATTCTATCAAAGAGTAAAATTATTTTTTGCAGCATCTCTGAACTTTCAGAAAGAGCCTCAACTACTTTGGATTATTGATGACCCAAAAAAAATACTCAGTATACAGTAATACACACATACACAAAAAATGGGAACAAAAGAGTTGAAGCTACATTTTTGTGGAATGACAGCACATAAATATCTAACAAAACCACATAGACCAAGGTTGATGATTTTTGAAACTAAAAAAAATAAGAGTAGGATGAAACCCATTAGAAAAGGAGGGGAATATGATGACAAAAATGAAAAGAAAACTAAATTACGGGCTATCTTAGTCAAATTAAATTAACTAGCAGTTATTTTAGTTTGATCTTCCCCTTGAAGATGATCACTTGTTGATCGAAACACGTGTCGAGGTATTAAAAATAATAAATTGGTGTTGGAAAAAAACTCCAGTAATATTCATTACTACACCAAAGGTTCCAAACAGTGCATCACAAATACCTTATAAATAACTGAGGATTCGTCCTGTGAAATATCGGACACTCATTCGATAACACCCTATATGTTAGAACTGAGTAACCTGTCAATCAAAATATTCATTATTATTATTATAATCGGCTGTAGTTACCAAGTAAAAATTGAATGGAAGTATTTTAATAGTTGGGACGACTTCTGGTGGGATGGATTGTTCTACTCATTCACTCGACCGAATCGATGGTTCCGACCATCGATTTTTACCGTGTATAGTCCATTCCATTTAGGGATCACATCTCAAAATATAAGACCTCATTAATATCTGGCA
This sequence comes from Leptinotarsa texana, assembly GCA_015342105.1. NCBI lineage: Eukaryota > Metazoa > Arthropoda > Insecta > Coleoptera > Chrysomelidae > Leptinotarsa > Leptinotarsa texana. The sequence continues at coordinate 3,691 of WOGN01004532.1, forward strand.
CAGTTTTTACTTCAAAGGGTTGTCGTTTGAAGAGACAGCTGGTTAACGAAAAAGCATATTTCAGCAGATTTACATCGAGTAATAAAGGCCCCTAATTGTCTCAGCGGACTGTCTACTCAAAATTTTGTCATGTATTTCTATAATTGTGAGACATCTTGCATCTTGAGATAAAGAAATAAATCAATCGAAACAGCAATATTTATTCATAATGCATCTTGATTATTCATTTTACTTTTCATTCGAAAATTAATTTCTTTGCACAAGATATACTGAATGAAACTTCTATAGTCTATTAGGTATTGTCTGAGAGTGAAAGAATTCCAAGAATGTAAACATACCAATACATCAAAGAAAACAATATAGTCGTCTCAAGCAAGTGGCACTACAATTCATCCACAAAGTCACTGAGATATTTCTAACCGCTATGCCCCTTGAGGACACTGCTAACGAGCCGTTAAATAGTGACTTCCGACAAACTACTTCAAAAGAGACGGCCGACGCTGTTTATCATATTGCGTTAAAGATAGTATTAATAGGCTTCGGACTGAATTTCGGGTTGAACTGCACTCAGTTTTGCATTGTTCGACGTTTCGACTTCAAACTTGAAGTCATTTTCAAGAAGTATAAAAGTGTGGCTGTACTGAGAGACACACCTTAGGGTTTTGTGATTTGACGCTGCGGAAACAGCCTTTTGACTTAATTATTTTCAACTGCTAAAATTTTTGTATTTTCATAATCCATAACGTTTGTTAGTTTTTTGGTTTGGTGTCTTACGTACGTAAATGCTGTCCATCGTTGAGTTATTTTGTCTGTTGGGGTGGCTTGATCCTTGTTCTGTATTTTTTGTTTGATTCTGTTTTCTAATTTATCTATTGTCTTTTGGGTTTATCCGTTCTCGTTCGCTATTTGGTATATGATTTTTCGTTCTTTGTTTCGGGCTTCATTGCTAAGTGGTATTCTTAACATTCTATATATTAATGCGTTATAAGCAACCATTTTGTGTGATGGTGGATGGTTTGAACTTGCGGGTATGGTGGAGCTTTGTTGTGTAGGTTTCCTGTTTATTGCCATTTGAAATTGTGTTTTGTTGTGGTTTTACCCGATGGTTATGTCCAGGTAGTTAAGTATTTCGGATATAATGCTAGATAGTGGGGATCCCATCGCTAGTCCATCTGTTTGTTTATAAATGTTTCCTTCAGATTCGAAATAATTTTGATGACTATTGTATTTAGACTGTGTTCCATCTGATTAATGTAGGTTTTGTCTATGTTTTGGTGTTTTAGTTTATCAGATATGATGGTTATACTTTCGTTGACTGGTATGTTGGAGTTCATGTTTTTTATGTCGAATGAGAATAGTTTAGTGTTCGGGCTGACGTTTGTCGTTAAGATTCTGTCTGTGAGTTTCATTGAATTTTTGACGCTGTGGTTGTTGTTCCTGTTGATTTTGTTTTTCAGTTCATCGGCTATGATTGTTGAAATTGTATATGAAGGTGCTTTGGTAAAATTGATAACCGGTATTATAGGTTTATTTTCCTTATCTATCTTTATCTGTGCGTTGAGTTTTGGTGATTTTGGAATGTTGACTGTGTATCTGTTCAATCTTTTGTTGTTAAAGATCTGTTTTTCAAATTTTGTGGTTGGATCGTGACAAACTAAGAGAAGTTAAAGCCGACAAAAGTGACGCCTCAGTTATTATTGAAAAACAGGAGTGAAGTATGAAAGTGAACAATTACATAACGGATAACGATTTTAGTGCGATGAATCACGATCTAATCACAAAATTTGAAAGACAAATTGATAGCCTAATAAAATCTAATAAACAGATCTTTAAAAACAAAACATTGGACAGATACACAGCCAACAACCCAAAAGCACCATCCATACTGACAATTGGCCATAAGCCCGAAACACGTATCTATGATTTGCCAATTTCTTGAGTGCTATGTCCAATTATTAACTCCTTCCCAAATAAGACACCATGCCAGAAATAAGTGAAAGCTACTTAAACGCTTTCTTGTTGGTATGTAAATGAAAATTCATATTTTTACTGGATTTTATAGATGATTCAGAAAAATGTTTATAGATTTAATGGAATATCTACATCGAATTAGATATTGCGATAATTTGTAGGTAATCTGAAAAAAGTCTACAGGAATTCGTTTAGTGATTCTTCACTGGATGAATCAGTTTCATTAGGATTGATAACAACTTGAATTTTTTTTTCTGATGATGAGTCTATGCGAACATCTAGATCCCAATGTTCTGCTTCTATTCTGATTGTTTTGTGCATAAATTTTTCACAAGCTTCTTAGCCGACTGTTTCCAGAGCACTGTATAAGCATTTCTTTGCTTCACACAATTTGAAGGTCTTGTTATTCTTTGCGATGAATACTTTAGCTTGAGTCCAAACCAACTCTATTGGATTCAATTCACACTAATAAAACGGCAACTTAAGAGCCAACATTCCTTTAGTTCTCGCCATCTCATCGATGACATACCAGACGAATTATTAGATTATCTGACAATGTTAAATATAATGCTCCTATTGTAAACTTCACTTACTTATATTAAAATTAGTAAGTAAAGTTGAAAACGAATAGGAGAATTATAATTACTGTATCACTGTTTCAATTCTTTATCCATAAACTATATTTATATATGATCTCCAAACACCCGCTTCCGCATTTGCATCCGCGGATGTGAGCCTTCAAAAATCCGCATCCTCGTTAATATCCGCGGATGTGATAAAATCGGCACACGCAACATCCCTGCTGCGGATCCATGCGGAAGTTTTACAAGTATGTTTTCAAACCATTCTTCGCATACTGTGACATCCATTTCTTAATAATCCCCATTTTTCTTCGATTCAAACAGCAATCAATCCCTCACTGCTGCCCATGTGAGTAATAATCAGACGGCGACCTCTTTCAACTGGAATTTTCAAACCAGTGGATCAACCTTTCATGAAGGCTTGTCTTCCACTTTTTATGTTCCGGTCTTGCCAAATTTTGAGACGGTATGACCCTCATTGACCCATGTTTCATCCAAATAAAAAATAGATTTACCAAGTATTCTGTCTTTCTTCACTTCTCTTTAAAAAAATCTCAGATTTTTCTATTAACGTGCTCTTTCTATCTTGTTTTCCAAAAGTGAAGTTCAGCTCTTGTAATATCTTCCATAATCTAGTTCTTCTTATATCAAGAAAAAACTGTCTTCACGAATAACTGACAAAATTTTATTTAATGTAGGTATTTCTTCGATTTTTATTTAAAAAGAGTGTACTGTTCTAATAGAATTATTGACTATTGTTTTCCTTAAAAATTCAAAAAATTGTCGATCTATTGACACCGGTCATAATAGCGTATTTTATACCGACCTCAAAAAAATAATGTTTTTTCAATCTCCTTCAACTAAATACTTATCTGTTGGAGAATGTCTTGGTTACTACTAGACATATTTCCACATTTGTCGTATACAATTGATTTGTTATTTTGTTTCTTATGAATGAGATTTTTCAAGAATAAATTTTGTATATTTATTTATTCAATTCGTTGAGAGTAAATTCTTGGAATCGCAGTCCGCGTTTAGTGGTCTGGTTTTCGTGGGGCTGCTATGGCTGGTGTTTTCGGATCTGAAGCACGTTCTGATGTTCTTGAACCCGATTCTTCTCATCCTTTCCGTCAATCATCTGAAGTAGGGTAAGGCAAGCACTGGTTGTGACGTTGTCATCATCCGAAGACAATTGTGGAAACGTCGTGGAGTAACTTTATATTTTGACCCATGAAACATGCCTTAAAATATCCGTCTTTTAAAAAAAAAGCTTTTCGACTTTCTAGTTTCAATTCAGATGTGACATAATGGTTAGTAAGTAAGTTCCATAAAATCTTTTATAGAAGATAGGAAAATTGGAGTGATTGTGAATAATGTAGTATCTGACATTCAAGATATTATCCTTGGGGTACCACAGGGGTCCATTTTAGGCCCACTGCTTTTCTCTATCTATATAAATGATCTTCCGAAGTATATAAAACAAGGTTTCATTATCCTATTCGCAGATGACACTTCCATAACAGTTTCCGGAAATACTGCGGAGGAGCTAGAAAACAACATTATTTCAGTCATGAATGACATGATTTCTTGGTGTGATAGAAATCAACTAAAAGTGAATGAAAGTAAAACAGTCAATTTGGGCTTCGCTTTAAGGAAAACAGTGAAACTTAACAACATCCTACTCTCGGAACCTACTAAACTCCTTGGTATGTTTATAGATAAAAGCTTGTCTTGGGAGCCCCATATCGATCGTGTCTGCAAAAAATTGAATCGAGTATTCCTAAGCACAACGGATAATGGCAATAGTGAGATGCAGAAGAGAAGGGGACTGAGGGAATCACCCTCAAATACACCCCTTCTGAAAGTGACCCACCCTGTTTGGACTCTTGCTTGACCAGATGTTAATGGTGAAGCGAGTTCGCCAAAGTGGTATCAGTTGGTCAATGCATCTCACTATTTTGTTGGGTACCGCAAGGAACTGAGCAAATGCATGATGAGCTAATGCGATATTGTATCAAATGCCTTACGGTAATCGATCCAGGCCATAGAGAGGTTACGCTTATATTGTATCGAGTCCTGCATTATACATCTATCGATGAGCAGGTTCTCTTTTTATCTAACGACTCCTCTCTTCGACCCTCTCTGCTCATACATCCGTTCAAACACTCGGTCAACTGCGGTGAGTATTCGTGTGTATAAGATGCTTGTAAACAACTTATAACACGAATTCAAACATGTTATCGGTCTGTAATTCTTAGGAATCAACAAATCTCCGCTTTTCGGAATAAGAACGGTCCGCCTCTCCACAAACCAATCCGGAATCGGCTGCTCTCCATCCATCCATGAGTTGAAAACTCTGGCCAGATGGCGATGAGTACTTGGTAGTTTTTTCCACCAATAAGTGTTCAGCCCATCTGGCCCTGGAGCAGCAAAGTTCTTGAAACCTACAAGGGCTCTTCGAACGTCATCCGTGGTGGTTATCGAGTTGCGCAGTTCATTGAGCGCAGGCTGTCGAAGCTCTCTGTTGAAAGCTTCGAACTGCGCTAGGGCTGGAGTGTGTAAGTAGAGTGGCTGCGGGTGTTCATAGATATCCTTCCAGAAGGATTCCTCCTGATCAGCAGTCGGCGGATTACCCACAACATAAAATGAATATTCACGTAAAGCATTCGCATTCAGACTAGCTGAAGATGAGGCCTGACAAAACCTTCTATAATTTCTTCCAAAGTTAAATTGATTTTATTTTCACATAACCATGATTTAATAATATGGAAGACACCTTTATTATTATCACACAAGTTCATGGCATCCGGCAAAGCGATACGATCAGACAGCACTTCCATATGAGTATTCAGGACATCGTTTACATCTTGTTGAAACAACGTCACGTTTGTTGTATCCTTGGTAATGAAAACTTGTTTGGTATCATTTTCGATGTACTGTGTGAGATATATATAGTCCCCGCAACGTGTTGTGATTGGATTATATTCATCTACATACCCATCGATTTGTGAATCAAAGAAAATTTTCTTCATTTGTTGCAGAATATCAATGAGACTTGCCCATTCATGAGTTGTGAAATTGATGGAACGAATGGAAAATTGTTGCTTCAATATAATGCGTGGGCTAAAGTCTCTGGATGTACTTAGACCAGATCGAATTTTATAAGATGACATGGGGAATGTCATCAATAGCGATTAGTGTTCGTTTCGAGCAGCCATTTCGTACTGCCCCAATGCTCTCTCTATTGCACCCAGAGTTTCGTTATAATCTTCACCATCACTATCACATATTTCTTCGAGAGACATTTTTCAAACTGAATATCCATGTGTGTTTGTATGCGTTCTTATATCTTCAGATCACGTGGTCTATTTCACATGTGGTGTTTGTTAAACACATTTCCTTTACAAAAGCCCCTCCCAATACAATGTCAGTGTGCTTGTTCTCCATAAGATTCTATACAAAATCGATATTTTCGATCCAACTGTTGTGTTTTGTATCCAAACCCAGCCATTTAACATACATTCTTTTGCCTTTTCTCCTCAACACTATTTCGACGAGATATATATTTGGATTTGAAGTTCTTGGCAATTTTTCCTTATAGAAAGCACCCTTGATAGGTGCTCCCTGCATATCTTCTAGCATGAAGGTGGTGGGTTTGGTAATGTTGACTTTGATAATTTTGAATAATTCCGTAGTCTAATTGGGCGTGTAACCTTTTTCAAAAACGTCTTTTGCCTTACTGATTCGCACAACATCGCCGACTTCGAATTTTCGCGGTCCAGCTATTTTCAGGTGGGTGTATGTTGGTTTAAGAATTCGTTTTTGGTTGTCTTTGTTGATTTTCGATAGTTCGATGCCCGTCTTTGAGTGTCTCGTATCATTGTAGGATTTTTTCATTTCAGGCAAGACATTCAACCATTTGTAGGTACCATTCAAACTGAAATATTTGAAAAGTCTTTCTTTTAACATCCTAATGGTACGTTTAGCCATAGAAGCCTTCATGATGATGTACGTATTGTGGTAATTCATTTCATATTTTTTTATCAAAGTTCGAAACTTATCGTTGTAGAATTCGGTCCCTCGATCTGTTTGAAGATTTTTTGGGCAACGTTTCGAATGTTCCAAAATATCTGAAAATGTTTTGGTGATTTCTTCTCCCGTTTTCATTTCAACGGTTGTGTCCACACGAATTTCGAAAAACAATCTATGACAATGAGAATGAGTTTGAAATTTCGATTGTGAGCATAGGATCTCTTCTCAACCAAATCCATCTGCCATAAATCATCCAGTTCCTTGATCATAGTACGACGTCGAGGAAATTTTTTTCTAACTGGTTCATGCAGTTCACGGACAAGTTGAATATATAATTTTAAAATTATAATACTTCCAAAATCATGAAATACAAATCAATTCAAAGAACTAAGACTATAAAAAAAATGAAAAAAGAAAAAAAAATCACATCAAAGGTGCTGCTTCGTTTCCTCTTGTTCTTAAAAGAGGACATATGCCTCATTGCTCACAAGTAATTTTGTCGAAATTGGGACGACGAGTGAATCGTGTATTCATGCCACGTGCCACTATATGGGTGTCTGCAATATGCTGTGTAATGTTCGTTGTAAGTAATCCTACTGTGATTTGAAAGTGCATATAGATTATAGCGACAAGGTGCCACATTGTCTGCTGCATAACTGCTCATATTTAATCCATCTGAAGAAAAGTTAATGGAAACATTCAATTTGCCTCTGAATCTTTCCGTTGGAGAGAATCTTTTCAAATGAATTACTGAAATACGGGGAAACTTATAGATATAGCATGTTGAGTCGTTTGAAAGAGGTTGGTATTTTCAATTTTTTCATCAAATTCAATATCTAAATTAATAACCTCATTCTTGATTAGTGCGTTTACATCATTTTTCAAATTTTTCATATCATTGCTAACTTTCATCGTAAACTTAATCATTTTTCCATCAAAGTCAGTCATATTTCTTCTTATGGAAGTAGAGAGGTTTTTCTCAACGTCATCCATGTACTCTTTGATGACTGCATCTGATGCATCTGCATTACACAATTTCGAATTATCGAAATCAATGTTGCCATCGGGTGTATGTAGCAAACCACCACCACTGCCTACTACTGATGTTGCAGAATACTTTCGCTTTCTATTGGAGCTGCGTCCAAACTTTTCGATAGTCATGATGGAAATGTGACATACATCGATATGATTCTGGTAATATGCGTTTTTTTGAAGCATATGGTAGTTTCAACGCATTGAATTTTTGTTGAATTTTCGATATGTTTTTTGAGACGAAAATGAATGTTTTATCGCATCAAATATTTGGAATTTTTTTGACACAATTTTCATGTCGTTTCTGCATTATTTTTCATAGCGTGTTACAATGTGAATCATATGGGTTTCTGCATGAAATTATGGTTGAAAAATAGGTTTTTTTTCGTTGCGATTAAAGTGGCAGAAATGTTCGTTTTATCGCATCAAATTTTTGACATTTTTTCGTTGCGATTTTTCTGTCAATTTTGCAATATCGCATTGAATTTTTGGAATGAAATACATGTCATTTCGAATGATTTATTATTGAATAATGTTGGCTTCTCTGAGTTCATTGAATATAGCTGTAATTTCTTAGTAATGTGACGTATTTCCAGCAACTTTCGAAGCCAGGAAGCCATGATAGGAATCAGGCGTTAAAAGGTAAGACCTCGTTAGTCCTTATCTCGCACAAGTTTATCAACTTCTGAGAGTTGTCGTTCGTATGAGGGCGGCAGCTGATTAACGGAAAAACATATTTTGAACAGACAGATGTAAGCAGCTTCAATCTATCGCATAACTCATTCGTATCGTCCCAGTACACATATTCGGAGGGCTTCTTATTATATATCCAACGATGAGTATCGATGGCGTTCGTTTGTAGAATGCTGAAACCAACATTGCTATCGTAACCTTTACCAAGTGTTTGAGTTCGAAACATGGGCCTTATTACATCTGACCATTTCCATTTTTGTGTTCCCTTCAATGATCCCCTGGCATTCAGATGGGCTTGTGTTACTTTCAACCAACGTTTATAAGATGCTTGAAGTTTTCAGGTTCATCGGGAAAGATCAAATTATATAGCCCCAGAGTTCCTCTGAATGCGAATCCTTCAGTTATAATATTACCACCTTTATCAAAGTCAATGTAGTTTCTACCGAGAATCCATTTCGAAGAGGACTCGTCATAAACTGGTCCGTATATTTTATCGATTGAATCATCTTTAGCCCAGTGTTTCATGACATATTTGTGTGATATGGGTGGATATTGCTCCAGATACTCCATCATACTCTTCATACTCTCCTCTAAAATATTTTCTATAAATGGTGATGGTGGTGGCGGTGATGGCGACTCGTGAAATACCTCATCATTATTTTTTCCCGTCGTCTCTACAACATCTTCGAGTGGTAAAAATTGTGTTTCTTCAAATGCTCGAGATTGATCGAATGGTTCCGTCTTTATTTCTTCCTTCTCCTCCTTTTTGACGTGTCTAAAATGGCCTACCGCTGCTCTAGAGATTTCAACTATATCCTTCAGCGGCTTCAATATAAGTTGAAAAAACTTTTGTGAAGATTCATCATCTTCAGATTTTCCCAAATTCAGAGTTAGATACTGTCTTCTTATACTTTTTGAAATTTCATTAATTTTGTTCTTGCGCACAACATCGACTTCTTTACTGTTTACTGTTTCTTATTTTTCCATCTTTATTCACACAAACTTATGTACTTGTCGAAGCCTTTTCGATATCGTTCCTTATTCAAACCACATTCCTTGACAATGATAAAAGTTCCATACTTGTCACGCCAACATTCGGCATACATTCTTTTGAATCAATCGAAATACATGTTGAGAGAGACGTGTTCATCGAATACATTTTTCAAATGCATTTCGTCTTGCTTGAACAATACAATCATATTGCAATTGTCACGTATAAGTTGTTTGGATATATTGGAATACATCTGACACAAAAAGATGGCATCAATGTCCTTATGGCGGCCAATATAACCAGCTGACCATCGCAGGATATATTATCGAATATGAATGTGGAATTTCGTTTGACCGCCTCTGGACTCATAATTTCTTCGTTGTCTTGAAATGGGAAATAATCGACTCCCTTGGTTTTTTCCAATATCTCTCTTGGGTTGATAAAGGGACTTTGAGTACACGTAGACACTTTCGAATTCGGCTGCATTCGGATGAAATAATATCGATAATGCTGTGTTGGTTTTTCCACACCCTGATGAACCACATATGATGGCGCGAAACGAATTGGGCAACAACTTGCCATGTTTATTTCGATATTCGATACCATCATTCAAATAGTCCAAGTTGTCTATGGGTAACGTATTGTCTTGTGGAACGACTTCCATGTTCTGATTGGTGTTTCGGAGTTTCACTTCAATATTTAGCGTGCACATTGATGTCATCTATCATTCCTAATGGTGACACATCGCGGAGAAGGTGTCGTCGATACGCTTATCAATAAGCTGCCATTCGAATTACACTTACCTGTTTATTAGTATTGTAGTCCTGGTACGAAACTACAAGAACGTCTTGCACGAGGCGATCCTGGTATTAATCCATTAGACTCGGCTTGTAAACAGCACGACTTGGCATATTCGCAAGATACGTCTCTTGAAGCTCGACTTGGAGTCGTTAAAGAACTAGAAGAAAAGGCGTGGCAACGAGTGAAATCTAAGGACGCATCACTTGGCGAGAAAGCGAGCGCTCTCTT
>WOGN01004533.1:0-14019 GCA_015342105.1 Leptinotarsa texana
GTGGTTGCTTATATGTTATTTCTTTGTGATTTCGGTTTTTTGTTCGAAAATACTTCAGAAGTAAACTTACCACTCCTTTCAGTACGCTTTCTTGCTGTCTCTGACCTTCTTTGTTTATTTTCCTATAATAACTGAACGGAAAGTAAGGATCACGTTTATTAAATATTTATCTTGGTCTAAATGAAAAATTTATCAAGTCGGCGAACAGTAAACAATAAATTTTGTCGTGGCATAAAAGAGCTGGCATTTGGTGTATTTTTAGAGGACGCATTTAGAATTCATCACGAAAACTAAAGCGAATACAAACACCATATTCAGTAAACGACTTGACTTGAAACATATCGAAACTTTTCGTGTTCTATAATATACAAAGTGATGCGAAGGTTCTTTATTATTATCTTCGTTATGAAAGTACAGTTTTAAACAATTCATTCTGTTCAATTCGTTAGTTCAAATTACGATAAAAGATACAATAGATTGTTTTACTACAACTTTCAGCTAGTATCAATCTTTGTCCCGTTATTACTCTTCAATTTCATCTGCCTTCAACTACATAAGCAAAAATCCTTTATATGTTATTATGTTTCATACACTTTTCACTCTGCATAACTTCAGTAATTTTTAATATTCAAAATCCGTGTTTTGACTATTTGTCAATCCCTTTGATGATCTCCTCATTACAAAAGTCGTCATCACTACTTCTTTCTTGTTTCATAATTTCTTCAACATTTTATTCTTCAAAATTTCTACGTATTACATACTACGAGTTTATTTTCATAATTTTATCATTTTCCCATTGGTGTAACAATAATTTTTATTTTACTATTCTTGACAATGTTCAATTGTAGAGAAGATAATAATCAAATCAATCTCTTATTGAACCCTATTTCTATTGGGTTCTATTGTTTTGAAATTATTCATTGAAGAAAATGGTAATTCTCTACAGAAGTGGTAAACACCTTTTAACAATATGAAGGCGTCCTTTGTCTCTTGATACTTCGATATTCGTTGTATCTAGAAGATGTAAATATTTTTTGAATGAAACTATTAGGATTATCTTTCATACTCACGGAAGAGCAGAACAATTGTATTGACATCCAAGAATTGATTTATTATTTATATATACATGCCTTTGCCCACTGTCTTCAGAATCTTTCTGAAAGAAATTGCTGTTATAGGCCTCTTCAAAATAAAGAAAATTGAAAAGATCAAATGAATTAAGGCGCCAGCATGTATCAACTTGTATAGGGGTTGCGTTTTCAAGAAGGTTGAAAAGTTTTCCTGTGTTTCTATATCTTAATTGACTAAAAAAACTGATAGCTATACACTCGTTAGCAAATGTTAAACTTCTTAATGAGCGCAAGAATAATTTACTCAACGTGCTTACTGAGCCGCATGTGTGATCATGTTTCTCCCGGTGAAAATATTACTAAACAGATTAGATAATGCCTTCGGTTCGCTATTTTAACGATCCAACATCTGCTGGTTGTGTCTGGGCGCCGGCGTTCTTATTTCTGGACAAACACAAGAATAGAAACTGGGAGGAAAAATGTTACAAGTGATAATTGTTTTAGGATTTTTATGGACCACTTTAAGATATTAATGACGATAGAAATAAGACAAATTATATGAAGGGGCGGGAGTGGGAATGATTTGTATGTTTTGCTGGTCGGAAGCTTATAAAGATAGCGAGGGATTTATTGGGTGAAAACATAAGGCTATTTTGAGACTTATTTACATTAGTCAACTAATGAATTGGTACGGAATTGAATTAGTTAGGATGGAATGTTTGTCAACGTTATGGAATTATACAAGTGCGTCAAGGAATAAGCAATTAGTTGTCCCACTACGAGTTAATTCTTAATCAAGCAAGTCAATGGAAATGAGTTCGATAAAAGGGAGTAACAATTATATATTTAATATGAACCATCTGTTAACGAATGATTCAAACATTTATTTTTGAGCACCATATTGATGAGTGTCGGAATTATGATGATGCACTTCTCAAGAATTACGATTTTCGTTTAATTTTTATATTGTAGTGTATATAGCAGAGCACCATGATTACGTATCGGATGCAAATGTGTTATTTTTTAAATAAAATGCATCTCCGTGAACACAAATTCCTGTTTTTGGGGTCGGTAGTGGTGTATCTAAGCTACCATCTTGAAAATGAGGATGTGACTCAGTTCATCTGTCGAAAAATTCACGAGATATATTTTACAGAATTTTTTTCAACAAAATATTTGATATGATAATGTATAGAAGTTGAAATCAATATAAATATAATTTGTACACGTGTAACTTATTATTTAACTATTAGTTGCTGCGCTTTGAGGTTTTACAACACCAGATTTTTCAAATTGATAGGTGTCTATTTTTAGGAGAGATTAATTTTTGGAAAAGAAAGCTTTTGCTTTCTACTTCTCCATATTTATGAACAAAAAATGTGGGAATCTTCCAAAGGAAGGAAGAAAACAATTAGTTTCAAAATAAACAAGATTTTTTTTAACAAAGTGCTATAAAACACTTCTGATATTTTTTGTATAATATAAAAAACACATCGCTCAATTTTAAATTTATTTTTATTTATAACATTTTCATTATGAATTCTACAACAAAAAGATATAGGAGATATAAATGAAAAAAATCTACAAAATTTTCATAATTGTGTGCCTAGCTCACCACACAAAATATCACTTTTACCCCGTTAGAACAATATACTATTGTTAGTTAACACGCTCGACTTGACCCACGAAGATCCATTAAACGGCACAAAAGAGTATTACTGAATTTTTTCCTAACACAAAACCGTTATTTTAATACCTCGACACGTGGATCACCATCTTCAAGAGGAAGACCAAAGTGAGTTTGATCTTCCTCTTGATCACCTGGTGATCACCAAAGGTTCCAAATAATGCATCACAAGTAAAAAAAAGGATTAGAGCCTTTGTATAACAAGATAATAAACCATTTCTCACCTTACATGAAATGAAAACGGAAGGCAGATACTTCAAATGACAAAACAAACGTCCAGTAATTGAATAAGTGTTAGATAATTGAAAAGAGAGGTGAGGATGGAATTTATTCAAAACCCTAAGATACAACAGCAATCGTTTTAGCTAAAACCACAGCTCCAATTAAAAAATTATTGAACTAATTATTTCAAATACTTAAATTGAAAGGGGGTATACTTTTAGAAGAGGTTAATTTTTCCAAACGAAGGAAGCAATCAATTTCAAATAAGCAGTTCTATAGAAAGATGTGTAGATCATGCAAAGAAATAACTTTCAGACACAAATTGGAAAAACATCCCTCTTGAATGAACTACTTTCATATAAACATTGAATTACACGAAAAAAAAATACTTTCGAAACAAATACTTTTATGTGAACATTGAATTATAAAAAACATACTTTTCTCTATTCAGTTTTAATTCTAAACATTCGTAATGGAATTGAATTAGATATCATTCATATGATTCCTACACAATATACTGAATGAAAAGAGGCTCAATTTCACTTATATGGAGCACTGCCATCCTCACTGGTAGACATCATATGTTTCGCCGTAAGATACTTGTCTTATCAGCTCTTCAGTACCAAATCCGGGTAATATTATAATAAAAAAACACACAAACACACACACTGTGATTGCCTCGAAGGTCGAAGGTGGTGAGTTATGAATTTGGCCAACTTTGATTAGTTCAAAGGTGTGAGTTATGAGATCATTGACTACTTACCCAAAAAGAAACGATCACATAATTGACGTTTTTTTTTAAATAGTCAGAGAGAAAATGGGTTCAATATCAATATTTCAAAATACATTTCAAGAATTAAAATAATGGAGAATAATACTTTCAATATACAACTGAAACCATTGCATAGACAAAGCAAAGAAAAGTAATAATTAAATAAACGAGGTCTCCAAAATGATTTGATTAAAAATCAAACAATACTCCAAAAAACACAATAGTCAGCCATCACAACAAAGATAGTTCCTAAAATATAATATACGTTCAAACGACAAGGAAATGGGTTTCCATGCCCACGAAAAGAAAAGCAAGCTTGAGTCGTCCCCCATATAGTATATTAATATATTCGATTGGGATGCTTCAGCCAGACCTTGTCTCCACCTCCGAAAAAAAAACAAGTCAATAAAAACTCGTCAAAAGTGAAACATCGTTCTTAAAAAAATACATCATTCGATACTTCCAGTCTCCGACGATATACTCGCGAAACATATCGAATTTCAATAATTGCATTTTCCCATCGTGGTCCCCTCATGTCGAGCGTAGCGTAGAGAGGGACACGAGCATTCCATCCGTAGACAGGAGGACCATTTCGCATTTTCACCTGATTTCGAGTGAAACGAGAAGTAGGCGTTGATGGCTGGCAACAGGAAAGGCAAGAGCGGAAGAGCGCTGACAGCCCTCCTTGATGGATGTAGTGGCTGGATATGCAGCCAACACACATAACTCCCCATCATTGCCGTTCGTCTGTCTATACCAGGTGCTACAGAAGTATTACAATGAGAGAAACCATATCTGAAGGTCTTTCATGGATATACTTCCTTAATATGATTTCCATAATAGACCGAAAATGCTTTCTTGAATTATCTGAATAGTATAACTTAAACATATCAACAGCCATTGCCATTTTAAGATGTCCCTGTGCCAGTCAGCTGTTTCGTAGTTCAGTGACCAAATTTGTTCACTTAAATATTAAGAAATAGCACCACATACCTTGTTGATACCCGAACCTAAAAACAATGAACGCGTGATCCAACCCAAAACAGCAACAGGAATTCTTTGATGGTGTTGGTGTAAGTACCTGAAAAGGAAAAGAGTATCTCATTAGGCGATTGATGTCTTATCTTTACTTTGCACCGGACCATCTTTAGGAGCCTCGTTTTTTATTGATTTTCTTGAGTCTTCTGCTGATTACATAGATAGCGTTTTGTTAGGGAAGATATGACAAAACTATTGTGTTTTGAGTAGTAATTGATCAGTAACGTCAATATTTGATTTTCCTATATCTACAAAGCTTATACAACGTTTTAGAAATTCCAAAACATACGATTGAATGATTTACTATTAGAAAAAACGAATCGAGGGACGTGATATAACACAAAATAAATGAAAACAGTTGAGAATAATGATAATAATATGCGCCATATGCGGTCTTTATTAATTGACATAACGCGGCCTTAAGAGTGCTTTATTATCACCGACGGCACTGTTACGGTATTGACGAGACGTCGGTGTCGCCCCGCGCTCCTGGGGATATTGAATCTATTGTGGAGAAATGCCGCGTTTATTGGAACTATACGTTCCCCTCATACAAGCCAATATAGTTCTTCTCGACCATCAAGGCAATACAATATTTGTCATTGAGTTTTTAGCTCCTACCGCGACGAATATCGTCAGAAAATAGTGAGATTTTCTCTTCGAACTTGGTTGTTTTGATTATTGGAAACCTTTGTGGAATGGTGCCCTCACTACTCTCGAACCCCAAGATCACACCGGCTTGTCGTACTAAGGCAGAACTCTTAGTCGGTACATGTAGAAGAATGTGATTCTTGGCTCACTACGCTTGCTTAGGGCATATGATTCTCGAACCCAATGAACACTCACCCCACAGTGTGCGGAGTGGTCATTGGATAATAATAATAGTGTTTTTCTCAATTATGATAACCGAAAACGTTGGACATTTAGGTAGATTCTATCTGGTAAATTCGGACTACACAATTTGTAAACGACGTATTGAAAATTACTTTATTGCAAATTCCATTCCAACGTTCTGAATGAAGATGCTTATAAACTAATACATTATCTGTGCCTACCTACTGAACCAAAAACTGCGATTTATGAAAATTCAATAAAATTACTGACGGACCATTTTAAAACAAAGTTTTATCAGTGGTCACCGTGAGATATAAATTTATTCAAGCTAGAAAAACTTCAGATGAAAGACTTACAGAGGGGGCAGCTAAACTGGGGAACTAAGCTTTCATCTTGTGATTTCGATAGTGCCCAGTTAGAGTTGGTTCTTAGGGATCAGTTTCTTATTCCATATGACAAAGGTCCCCTACAGGATCGTTTGTTTGAAGAGAAAAACTTTCAAATTTCAACAAGTTATCAACTTTTGTGAAGGAAGAACCAGTCATGTACTAAGCACAATCCAGATCTGGTTCTTGAGCCAACGCGCAAAAACAGAGAGGATTTCATTTTAGTGGATCTTCATGCAGGAGCACACATCCAAGCAGCAGCAAAATCCCAAATTCATTTTCGAATAATTCGTCAAAACCTCCAAAACAGTGTCTTGCACTGTTTGTGGCAGACTAAATCATAATGCAGATAAGTATTTATCGAGAGATTGTTTTTGTCATTCATGCGAAAAAGGGTTATCACGCTCCAGTATTCTCAACAAAACATATTCAAAAATAGAAATCATTTAGAAAGCGGGTATTTTCGTTGTTTAGTTTACATAATATTTAATTAACATTTTATTTGAATACTGGCTTGAGTTGCACCGTAGATTTTGATACATTTTATTCGAAATAATTTCATTTAAAAATCCAAAAAAGTTTCGGTTTACACAATGGACAAAAAAATAAACTATTAGGTTTTATTACTTGTACAGTTTCCTTCGAAGGTAATGAGAAGGACCAAGATTTTCATGTCATTGAAAATCCATTTGGTCCTTCTCTATTTCGAAGTGATATTTTCTAATCGTTTCAAACGAGTACCGCTAGCTTGAATTTTCTAGAAGTACCCGATGATTTTTTGAAAACACTCGCTGAGAAACATCAAAAAGTGTTTTCAACAGAAATAGTCACTATCACAAAGAAAAAAAATTCAGTTGAACTCCA
The DNA here is from genome assembly GCA_015342105.1 of Leptinotarsa texana. Lineage (NCBI taxonomy): Eukaryota > Metazoa > Arthropoda > Insecta > Coleoptera > Chrysomelidae > Leptinotarsa > Leptinotarsa texana. The sequence goes on from WOGN01004533.1 coordinate 6,874, forward strand.
ATCGAAAAATATTTCTCCAGAATTTTTTCGAGCTTGACCATTGCCTAAAAAAAAAATGGAAATTGAAATAAACCGTTCACAGGAGGGAGTGAGTGAACCTGTAGATTACAGTCCTTGGGGTACGCCTATAGTACCAGTGTTAAAAAAGACGGTTCAGTTCAGTTGTGATTGATCAGACAGAAAAACAGATCTATTTTCATGTATCAATGAGTCATCTGCAAAATTACAGGAAGGAATGCTTTTCACTAACCTTGACTCATCTGAATGTTTGGTAACATTTTCGACTCACAAAGGTCTTTATAGATACAATCGCACCACTTTCGGGATTGCGAACATTCCTGCAAAATTCCAGATAATTATAGATTTGCTGTTACATGGCGTTGAAGTTATAGTTATTTTTATTGACGACATTGTGATTATGGATAAAAATCCCACCGAATGTATGTCCATATAGAAATTTAATATTTAAGTTTGAATGTTGATAAAAATGGTTTACATGCAGCTGATACCACAATAGTAGCAATAAAAAAACATCCAAAACCAACAGATTTTACGCAACTACGAAAGTTTACTAGAATGATGAACACTATTCAAGGATAGGTTAATAAACATACAGACTCTCAGTTTAAAAAAAACGTACCTTTTATATTTCGGCTCTTATAAAAAATCTGAAAATATGCAGAAACCTTCGAATTTTTTTAAGAGGGACATTTTGTAGGTTAGTTTTCAGTTAAATAACATCCATCATCAAGTGGAAGCGAACATAATCCCCAAAATCTTAAATGGAATAATCAATTGAAATCATCATCAAGTGTTTTGCAATAAAACTAAAAAAATATCTTATTAACTGCTTGAAACATCCATTACTTTCTAAGTCTCTAATATTCCAAAAAATGTCTGCCTGAGAATTTCTACACGCAGGTGGTAGTCTTCTTTTCAAATTTTCCAGAAGTCGAGGTTGTATTTTATAAACAATCGATTTTATATACTGCCATTGAAATAAATCTAGAGGCAATTTTTTTCTTTTTTTGTCAGCATCGAAAACAGTTTCACTCAACTTGAGCAACTAATTCAAGGACATTTATGATCTAAATCACTTTTGGGATCACTCATTGAATACGGTTGCCGTTTTTTGCGGAATGAATTTAGCACAGCCCATTCCATGCATATACGATTTCAACCTTCTGCACCTACTTTCCTAATAGCTAGAAGAAACATTACAGTCAGCATAAATATATTTGTGAAGTATTGTTAATTATTCCGAGAAAATCGCGATAAAACTCGCTGATTGAATTATGGAGGCAGATAAGGTGAAATTAAGGGTGTTACATTTACAAGTTACCACCATTGCGGTTGAATTTTAAACAAACCGTTGTTTGCGGAACGAGACTACAAATTTACATACAAAAGGATATGAAGCTTTCCAACTTTGAAAGGGTTTTCTTTTCACTTTTATTACTTTCCCGACTGCTTAACACCTTATTTTTCACAACGAAATCGTCCGACACGATTAGCATAATGGTCGCGAGGCATCCTCAGCGAGCTTTTTATCGATTATCTCAAGAAAGGGCTATAGAAACCGAAGAATTCTTGGATGAATAAAAAACTGCTCACTAGAAAAACATCTTCAGGAATTTTTACAGTGATGGTCTGTCACTTTTTGTTTTGTTGTCTGCTCAGGAAAATCAAGTGTAAAGTACATAAGTAACTTAGAGTCAAAATAATGGTACAACAAAAATTATGTTTTTGATGTGGGATGGAAAAAATCATTCAGAAAGTATTGCAAACCTATATTGTGCCAAAAAGAATCGAGTCTTCAAACAGGGCCGATGTTCAATTAAATTTGTCCATGATTTCATTAGCTGTTGTTATTATTTCGTTATATAGTCGTACTGAAACAAACATTTTTGATGTGTATAAGGTACCTACATTAAAACAAAGGGTAATAAAATGGTAATATAGAGCTTTCTTTTTTCTTCTTCTTGTTTGCGACCTGATTGTAAACTTTCAAGCAAGTGTACGCAAAACAAAATCAAACATTGAAAATAGAAATGAGAAGCGAATCAAGAGTACGATCATTTTTAGGTGAAACTGGAAGTAGTTGAAAATTAATGTTATTTTTTATAGACCTTCTTAACGATCACTTCAATGCTACCAGAGGACCAGTTCATTGGCCTCCCCATTCTCGGGACATTACACCCATTAATTTTCATTTTTAGAGATATTTGATGAATGAGGTGTAGTAAAATCGCCAAGATAGTATCGATGACCTCCAAATAGCAATAATGAATACCATACGTAGACACCATCGATGATCGTGCTATTTTAAAGGCTTCAAGAAGGTTTTTCAAGTGTGCCCAAAAACGAGGAGATGTATTCAAACATTTGCTTTGATTTTAAAGATAATTTAAATAAGAAATATTGCAATCGATATGAATTATATTGTTTTAATTAGTCCATTAGTTTTGATTCTAGAATGGAATTCATAACTTTCTGAGTTCAGAAAAGAGTAGACAGATTGATTAGGGTAGAAATATATATTGAAATAAATCGAAAACGCTATGTTCAACTGCTTTTCTGTTAACACCATGTTAATCAGCGAAAAAACCTACTAATTTCATAATTCCATCGAACTCGTATCTGCAATGATGAAGAATTTGGCACTAGTGCCTATATAATTCAATCACACCGACAAACGTACGTCACTCTTGAGAACGATCGTTTAACAACATTACTAGGCGAAATTGGTATGCTTATTTTTGAATAGTTACTACAAAATATATTAGCTAATATAATGAATTATTTTATAAAATAAATTAGAGAAATAACCTGTATATTTCATGAGTTATACTCTAATACGTTATAAATCTAACTTACATCTACATGTCATGAAGATTATTAATTGTACAGCAGGAATTATTTCAAATCATTAGGGAGTAGTTGGGATGCTAGATTGGCGGAAATGGAAACGGATAATAGTTGAATATAAATTACCTCTGTTATAGCGAAATTATGGGAAATCTCTCAAGAGTTCCTGACGCGTCAACTAAAAATATTTGACGGGAGAAGTTACCACATGGACTAGGAAATCAAAAAAAATAGACAAGAATTACATTTTTTCAAATTTCGAAATCGTTTGAGAATAATTATACCCAACATCGTCTGAATTTCATGATTACGATTACTGGCTATCATTTGAAACTTAAGTAATTCAATTACTGGACGGTTGTCACCATTAAACTAAGAAGGAACGTAAACTGCGACTTCTTTATTGAATTGAAAGTTTCATTCTATAAATGAAATTAGATAAATTTTCTTAATCGATGACATAATATAATTATCTCCCGGATTTTACAATTTTCGTAAATTACTGCGTGTAAAACCAAAACTTTTAAGAAATCTCTCCTCCATTAAATTATACCACAATAAGAAATAGAACAAATTTGAAACAGTGCCAACTGTTAATTGTTGAAGCGAGTTTCCAATTTATGTCATTCATTTTTAATTACGGTCTGTCCTTCCAATGGACCATAATGATATCCATTTGGGAGATCTGCACTCAAAAACGAAAGCTCCCGACAACTATTTTGAAATGCAAATTGAGCGTAATCATTCACTGAAATATAAATTTCAGTCAAGATCGAATATACAACGAAACAATTCTGAAAAAATTATGAAATATAAGACAACCATTCGTTTTGAGTCAAAACATCACCTCTATTCATTCCTGTGAATATTATTTATACTAACATGAATGATTTATGGACAAATTATTATGATTTCCAGGATTAACTTATTTCAGGAATTGAATCATACACATGACTTTTGATAAGGAAGTAACCCCCTTTGTTATGAAAAATTTAAAGTATTGGTAGTTTTGACTAATATTTATTATCTGGTAATCGTTCGTTTGTATTATAAATATTTATTATTCCATTATTTTCTTCATTTTCTAATGTTTGTTTTTACCTTTTTTGAATATTTAGAGTCCATTAAGAATGTAGTTTGTGGTAATAACAATGACTAACCATCTGATGTGCGTAAAAAATGTGAAAGCACATGGGACTCGAGAGCAAGTAAAAAATAAATGATGTAAATTGAAAGAGGTATATTTTTTAGGAGACATAAATTTTTGGGAAAAAAGCTTTTTGGTTTTCTTGTTCACCATCTCTATAAAAAAAGGTGGGGAACTTCGTGTACCGAAGTGTTCTGGCGATGAATTGAATTCATCGAAGCCTCTGGAGACAGCTTACATTTTGTTTTATAAAAGAGAGGACATTGCCACATCAAGATCTTCAGATGATGTGGAGCTGCAGGTTTTTCCGAACTTTCCTGCAGCTGAAAAAACAAATGCGCCACTGGAATCAATGAAGTCGCCGGAGTGCCAGTTTTATAATTTCATGATTTGTATTGAAAATTAATTATTGTTTCGTTCAAAAAGATACCTCTTTCAAATCAAACGAAATTCCTATTGCATCGTGACATTTTGTAATGTTATTCAAAAAGATGCTCCTAAGGTTATAAGACAAATGTCTCATTGTAAGTGAAATTAATATATCAACTCATTCATATAATATATTATGTAGCTTTCTTACGATTGACATCTGATTTCATTTCACACGGATTATTTCGAGTACAAACTGAATAGGAAAAAGTGATTTTTCTATTTATTCAGTTTTTGTTTGAATGTAATTTCTATGCATGATCTCTACACATCTTCTATGAGTTTATTTTGAACGTGATTGCTTTATTCCTTCATTTCGAGATTTCCCACTTTTTTGTATAAAAATGAAGAAGTAGAAAGTCAAAAAGCTCCCTTTTCAATAAATGACTTGATTATTGCCCCGACAAAGAAAAGTTATTTTGACTTATACAACTGCAAATATAGAAAGAAAACCATACGTATTAAAAGTTGTTCCTTCTAAGAATAAACATTTTCCTTTCCATGATTACATTTTGTACATTGGTATGTACAAAAACAAAGAATTATAAAAATTTGTTGGAATAATTCTTCGTGAATAATAGTTATTATACAGGGTTAGTCAACAAGATGCCCTCGGTACATTGCTGAGGAAACAATTTTTCGACCTGCTCAATTTTTTTGCAGTCGATAAATACTATCTTTAAAATTATTTTCTCGCATACTGGGTGATTCAGCCGACCGTGGCCAACCAAAGTTATACGTTTTTGAAGAGATGAGGTGCCAATGGTCTATGCTTTGGAGAAAAGTGACGGAAACTGCCTTCTTGCATCTAGGATTTACAAAGAGAAGTTCCCCGAAAGGAGAAAACCAAATGGAATGACATTTCAGTCTCTAAAAACAAGATTTGAAAGAACTGGTGATGTTAGTCACAAAAAGTTCGAACGTGTCTGCTCTGTAACAAATAAAGAGAATACATTTCAAATTGACCTTATTAAAAATTCCCATGTGAGTACCCGAGATCTGAGCAGGGAATTAGGCTTTTCTCAAACCAGCTCCTCCAATGTTTATAGAAGACATGAAACGAAGAATCACTACAGCTTTCAGGTAAATCCCAGAGGATATGCTAGAACGTGTAGAGAATTCGTTCAAAAATTTCTGACATTATGTGTTGCAGAAAATGGTCATCATGTTGAACATCTTTAGGACTCCTCTATTCAATAAAAAATTTAAGCGTTATTTGTAAAATATCTGTTTCTCGTATAGTACACTTCAGATAAAAAATGCCGTGAAATGTTGAAACGTTTCATACAATGAAAAAATGCAGTGTGTTCCATTTGAAAAATTATGTCTGTTTGAAAACGAATCAAACTTGACCGGTTTAACTGAACACCCGAAATTTCCGAAATTATCATAGAGATGTTGACTAACTATTCTTAAAAAAATCCTCCTTGTATTTCATATAATACTTTGACTGAACCAACCTCAATCCAAAAAATGTATTTCGTTGGTTATCCGGCTATTTTGTTTTATATAAGTAAATCAAATATTACAAATGCAATATGTCTTTATTTTTGATACTTTCTGTTGCCTGACAAGTGAGCACTGATGATGACGAAAGTCGAAAGCGCTTTGCAATAATTTCATAATTATAGACTTTCATACAAAACCTCTTCGATTAATTCATTCAATAAGTGTATTCAGCTTCCCAAATTTATTCTTTGAATACTTCACCCAGTAAATCACACATATGAAAATGTTGATCAAAATCTCATACTCACTAATTACCTAGATTGTCATCACGCACACGTCAAAGCTCACCTGAAACAAAAAGACGAAATAAAAATTACTCCATGCACAGCATCGAAATATTTTCCGGCAACATTGTAATCGAATCATCAACAAACAAGAAACAAAATTAGCCGCTGAAAAAGTATGTAAAAAAGCGCATGAATGGGAGCTTTATTTTCCTTAATCAAGACTGTATCGGCGTGAGCCACATCAAACGAGCCGCGGTTATTTTGAAGCAATGAAAAGCTGGGGATTATGCATGCGTCTGTGTCATGTCCGGTTTTCAAACAATATTTTCGCTTTTCCTGCATGGATGAATATCTACATACCCTTTGCAGTGTAGTGAACAATTTATGCAGTATGAATTACTTAATTAGCTTCATTGTTGAATTCGAAATATCCTGGAGAAACATATTTTGGAATATATTATTCCAGATAGTGCTTTATATAAGAGAATTCTGTGAAAGCGTAAAGCGTAGAGTTTTGAGTTGTTTATTCTGATTGATTTGGCCGTTACTTGATGAAGATTCATAGTAATTCCATTAACCTACACCTCACGATTTGATCTCCACAAATTTTATTTCTGAAAAATATCACTATCCCTAACAGTAATTTTATTTTGAAAAAATATCACATTTCGCTAAAAAAGTAGCTATTTCATAGTAAATTACATAATTCACTACGAAAAAGCTACTGTGTTAGCAAAACATATCTTTTCTTTTAATTACATTTATTAATGTTATTAGCGACAATTCAAATTTCATAGAAATATTGATTTCTTATAATAAATGTTTATATACGGTGCAGCAGCTTTATACGTCTTACGTTAGTTGCACATACACCGATTTTGGACGGCCAGTATAAAATCGGTCGATATTTTATTGGTTAGCGGGTGCTTGCAGACACACCGGATTTTTATCGGTTACCGTAAGTAG